>PNEQ01003716.1:0-18620 GCA_003012365.1 Medauroidea extradentata
CTGACGAACCTGAATTTACGCATGCCGACGAGGTAAAACGTATAATTAAACGTATGAAGCCCCGCAAAGCACCTGGGTTCGATACCCTACAAGCTATAGTTCTCAAGCAGCTGCCAGAGTCTACACTAGAGGCTCTGGCTAGGTGCATAAATGCAAGTATGACACTTGCGCACTTCCCTACGCCCTGGAAACGTGCCAACGTAATTGTTTTTCCAAAGCCTGGCAAGGATCAGACCTTGCCACAAAATTACCGTCCCATAAGCTTATTAAGTACGCTCTCAAAAGTGCATGAATGTGTTCTGCTGCGCCGCCTTGATACTCACATTCATAACGCGAATATTTTTCCTAACGAGCAATTTGGCTTTAGAAAAATACATTCCACTGTTAATCAGTCAGACTAACTGAACACATAACTACAACTTTTAATTGGCGACAATATTCAGTAGCAGTCTTTCTTGATGTAGAGAAAGCATTTGATATGGTGTTTCATGCTGGACTACTTTTTAAAATGTACGAGAAAAATTTCCCCGACTGCTATATTAAACTCATTGCCTCTTACTTAGATAGGCACTCTTTTGCCGTAACTATTGACGGAGCGACCTCAGATTTTAAAGAAATTAGGGCAGGAGTACCCCAAGGCAGCATACTAGGCCCAGTTTTATATAACTTAGATACTAGCGATATTCCGCGGCCCCCTAATTGGAACATGAGCCTAGGTGTATATGCCGACGACACAGTTATATACACGCGATCCAGAAGTGCCGAGATCGCAACTCGGCGAGCCCAGGAAATGCTCACTGAGCTTGAAAATTATTTCCGCCTGTGGCGAATTAAAATTAATGTAGGCAAATGCGAAGCTGTGGTCTACACACGCCGACACATTCCTGCCAATCTTCCGCGCCTCACTCTATTTAACGAGGAAATACCTTATAAAAACGAAGTCAAATATTTAGGCGTAATACTGGATAAAAGGTTGACATTGCGAAGTCATGTAGAGAGCAAGAGAAACCTTGCTTATGCTCGCATGTCAGCACTTTATCCAATGACAAATCGCAATTCAGGCCTTAAGCTTAAAAACGGACTTTTAATTTATAATACAATGATCCGTCCTATTTTAACATACGCAGCTTCTGCGTGGGCTTATTGCGCGAAATCGCACACTCGTACTTTACAAGTGTTGCAAAATAAATGTCTTAGAATTGCGGCAGATGCACCTCGGTACACACCTATTAGATACTTGCATGCAGAGCTCAAACAAGAACTGCTGCAAGACGTTTTTCGTAAAATGGCAGAGCAATTTTATGCTACTAGCCAAAATAATTTAAATCCCTTAATTGCAAGCCTTGGGGATTATAATCCTGACGAAAATCAGCGTTATAAGCGACCAAAATCGCTTCTAGCGCATAGGCCTCCTTAATTTTTCTCGGTCCGGAACCAGCGGGCGCTGCGATTGGCCAGAGCCCCAGCCACTCGTGGGGCCCCTGCCCGCGACCTACTCTCGGTTTTCTAAACTCTCGCGAGGTCCGGAACATGAAATACACTGTCTCGCGACTCGCCCTAGCGCCTGCGCAGCTAATAGATATTAATTAGCTGGTAAATTAGTTAATAGTAAGCCCCCACAATATTAAGAAAGTATTTTTAATCAGGTATTTAATTATAAGTCACTCACACACTCCCCTCTAGGCATCAGGTTTGGCACGGCCCGCTTTAGGAGCTTTCTGCCTGTGCTGACGAGGGCTGACATCACCACCTGTCATGCTGCTCGGGCCCGTCTGGAAGCCTTCAGCCCCAGTACCAGTCTGAGTATGCATGGCAGGAGCCGCACAAATACACAAAACAATTACAAGTTACACTTACAAGGGAAACCTGGGGTAACACGTAATACTTCTCAAGATTTCAAGATTTTCTCCACGAAAACAACACTGCGAAGCACTATGTATTTCACAGCATATGGCATAATATACACTGTACAGCCTATGGCTCACGTGGCAGCACCGCTGTTGAAATTACATTGCTATATTTTATTAATTAGGTAATTATTATTATATCATACACTAACAATTTAACACGCTTAAATTATAGAAATTGCTAGCTGTAAGTTAGCTGTGGTGTTTTCTGTCGGTCCGGAACGGTGGAGGCCTGTGATTGGCTGAAGCTGTGATTGGCTGGCAGGACCACTAACGGCCAATCAGAGGGCTCCTGCTTGCACAGATATTTCTGTGCTAAGCACGAGTCCTAAAAACGTAATATTTAAGTCATTTTAACGTAATATTTTAGTCATTTTAACATATTATATTAGTAGCTTATATATGATAATTTAATGCTAGCTCATCAGGCTTGCCTATGAACTAGTTAAGTGTACTAATTTATGTCTTTTTAAGTACGTTTCAGGTATCTACTGGAGATACGGGAGGACGAGGCGCCTTTAAAACCTCGTCCTCCACCAGGGTACTGTGCTCACCCACAGTGCCCTGGTTAAAACCAGCGCCCTCCCTAAATGAAAACTAAATGAAAACTAAGGAAAATAAAGAAAATAAATACAGTTAAAAAGGCCCCACTCTTACTTCACAACTCTACTAACAACCTGGACCTTCCTACTTTTCCAGTGCCATTTTTATTTTTAATGCGTGTAACTGCTGAGTGGTTACACTCCTATTCTGTCGAGAGGGTTTTTGCGGTACTATGCCGGTTTTTCCCTCTCTCTTCTTAGATTATGGCTTAGCTATAGGTACACTTAGGGAGGTAGACATGGCCCCAATTGCGGGCATGTCTGCCCAATCCCTCTCTGCCGCGATGCATGCCTCCTCTGCATGAAACTTCCCCCTTGTAGGCGTATGGGGCTCAGCCCTGAGACGCACTTAGTCCCGCTCCTTCCCCGGGCCTCACACATAACTTAGTAGTTAGGGTAGGTTAGGAAAAAAAATTGACGTACGCCACTAGTAGTTTGCCAGAACTCATGTCTCAGGAAATGGCAGAGACAACCAATTACCGGTATCTTCACTCATTACATAAAATGCAAAGAACGTCTGACATAATCCAGCATACATTTTGCCAGAGAAAAGAAAGAAAAAAAAATGAAAACAATGGTAAATTTGTTGCGTCTTAAGCAGGAAATATACACATGAAACACAAATGGCATATTCAAGGTATGTACTAAGTAGGTCATTCAAATTATCCATCCTTGTGTGTTTTGTATAGTCAAATTATAATACAGATTCTATTATGTAAAATATTACTTAAATAAATTTATTTGTCACAGTTTTCAATTGTTACATAAGATTTAATGTAAAACACTGTAGGGTCAACAGATACAATCTACCTAATAGACTGGAGATTTTTTTTTGGATTTTTTTGTCCACAAAATGTACGATTTCACAGCTGCATAATAATGGATAATTATTGCTGAATATGTTTTAACTTGTATCCCCCAACCCAATTTGTATGTATTTGTGTTGTATAAGTCTAAACAAACTATCAACTGAAACAAATATCTAGATTTTCAACTACTTAATTGTCGGATTGTATAAAGAAAATCTTGTATAAATATTTAACTTCAGAAAGATATTTTGCTTACATTTATTACCACAAAGCATTTGTCGACATGTAAAAAATTAGCTAAATTTAAGACAAAATTGCATGAAAAATAGCGTAAAAGTTAACAAAATCACCTCATCAAAATTTATTAAGTCATTAAAATACTTTCACCAAAACAGACATCTCTATTCATCAAGTCTGAAAATGAGTTTATTTCAGTGTGGTGACGAAAAATTAATAAATTGGTTGTGATAAATGTCTTTTTCGTGTGGAATTATTTTAAAATTGTGGATCTGATACTGCACAAAGGTCAGTTTCATTTATGTGTCTTTAATATTCTTGATATCTTAACATAGAAACCATGCTGTGTTGTGCAACGGTAACACGTTTGACTCATATTCGAAAAGACATGGGTTTGACCCCATCTCTGGCCATCCTGATTTCAGTTTGTTTTTCATGGTTTTCCTGAAATTGCTCCAGGCAAATGCTGGAAGCTTCCTTAACAAAGGTCATGGCCGACTCATCTCCCAGTTCCTGTTATTGTACCAAGCTAAGCATCACTGTCTCTACGACCTCACTGTCTAAGAGACGTAAATCCCACTTACCTTACCTTAACAAGGAAGAAGTTATTGACTAATAAATTTTTGGATTCCAGTCAAATAATTATACTTGAGAACACTCTTTTTTATTTTAATAATTTATTATTGCTGAATTACATTTACATTTAATAAAAAAATTCCTTTCATCACAACAAAAAATTAAAAAAAAAAGTAGAATTTTTATTTTCTCCATTGTTGCAAATAGTTCGCCATTGAAGATGAAAACCGGACAATAGTTCTGTAAGTTACATGTATGTATCAGATACACAGTATCCACCAAAATCTTTAAGCAGTATCGGCAGATCGGTGTATCGGAGTATCAGCAAACTTTGTGAATAGGTACAACTCTAATCAAATAGTACTGTAAAATCAATTTCTGTGCATTTTATATACTTTATTAACTTCATATAAAAGCCAACTTAGATTTCTACTGGTATTACAAACTCACTACGCGTAAGTAGAAAGTTACATACAGCTTTATTTTTTTCTCCTGGTAGCTACTTTACACTACAGACAAAATTCCACCATGAGATCACGACAAATACGTTATGCAGTAAAAACTGAGACATTGCAATTTGAAGGTTAATAAAGCTATGCATAGTTCTGCACAGGTAATAATCATTTCTTTCTCCTTGTAGGTGCAGCCAGATTTTATTGTTCACATAGTATTTTGACTGGAGTTGGTTAGAATTAACAATTTGCTAGCACAAATTTTCAACGTAATATGTAGTTTATTTGCAGGTACTACTAATAACTTATCATTAGGGACCTGAAAAAGTATATGTAATTTTTCTCTAGAAATAGTCATTACTTTGTCAAGAATAGGCCTAGATGTTATTTTCCAATGAAATTGGTGTTAAAAACAGTATAATTTTCTACTGAAACATGTGTTATTTGATTAAATTATTCATCATTTGATATTAAAACTCAACAAGCAATTAGACATTTTTCTGTAATACCTTATAAATATAACTTCTACTACCATAACAATCAATAAAAATGTTTGAATAGCTGAATGAAGTATGAAATGCTCGTAAAACATTACATAAAGTGCACTCACATGTGGTTTAGGCATTGCAAATGTATAAGTTTAGGGCTAGGCTTGTCAATTTAATCGGGGGAAAAAATCATACCATCTGAGTGGCACAATAGCCAATCTCATAAAACTTGTAAACCTATAGTACAGAATACCTGGTATTTAATAAAAAAAAACTGTGTGATTATAATTAAATTGCATGTAAGTCATGAATTACAGCAATGATTTGCAGCCAATGTATTATGCAAACATCAAAAACCAGCCAACCTTTGACAACAAGGCTGCCACATTAAAACATTTGAATTTTGGATTAGATACCAAATTTTGCTATCATAAATCTTAAATGGGAAGATTACAACAGAAAAAATTGTTTTATGTTCTATTCTTTGATAAACCACTGAAAAAAAATTGTGAAACATAAACTTGTTTACATAACATTGTTGGCAAAGTACAATACAGATAATTACTTAGGCCGTGTGCCAACGTAAGTAAATCAATAGTCAATATGTTACATAGTATTATTCAAATAAAACACATTGTATTAGTTTGAGAATGTGTCTTATGTTTCATAATTTTACTATGAATTGTGGCAAAATTAAGTTAAACACAAACTCAAGAGAAAGAGTGGTTATTACAGAAAAATACAGTATCAAATTCACATTTTACATTTCAAATAGGTACCCTAAAACAGCCATTTTTTTGTGTTTTAACAAAAGACATTTTTTCAGTTTCCTACGTATCATTCATTATAGATGTTACGTATTTATCACTCATGTATTGAATACGTACATACAATAGCCAACAGTTTTATAAACAGTGGAACCTCTGTCTATCGTTTCCCAAGGGACAGACAAAAATTCTCAATACATGCAGACATTCAATGGATGTGGTCTTGAAATGCAAAGAAATAACAAACGGCACTGCAGATTGTGTTCTATAGATGCGGACATTCAGTACATCTACATTGTGAAGTGCTTTGCTGTACCAGACCCCAAATTCTTTTCGTTAAATATTATTCATGAGTAAATTTTTAAAGCAGTCTGGCTATTTTATGACATTATACAGTGGAATCCCATTACTACGAGTATTGGATATTACGAGACGTTCGTAATTACGAGTGTTTTGAAATGCACCGTCAGTTTGTGTACGCAGTTTATTGTATAAATGTTCGGTATTTACAAGTGGTATCGTCATGAGCACGTTCGTAGATAAGAGAGATTCACAAGCAACAATAATCAACATACCGTGCAAAATGATTTGTTTTAAATTACAAATAAATAAAATAAATACAAGCACACGTGATAATCATTGTTCATCAGCTTAGCGTGGCAAAGTGAACAACGCGAGATATGGCAACGGTGGAAATGCAGTTGCATCTGGCAACGCTGCAGTGACTTGCTCGACCTCAATTGTTATTGACGCCATCTTGGTACAGCACGAAAGCGAAAGTGAAAGTGGTCCGTAGACTGCGTACACAGCATCGCTTCCGTCATCTTGATTTTATTATAACGGACTGCATTGCAGAATCAGTTTCTTGTTTGTTTGTTTTATTGCATCCGTAAGATCTTTTCAATACACAATAGAACAAGCTCACTTTGCTTTTTTTTCATTGTGTATGTTATACTGCTAGAAGTTAAAAAGTTACGTTTACATAACTTAACCTGCTAGAGGTGTTTGTAGAATACGTTAGATTTGTACGATCATGGCAACGAAACTTCATTTGGATCACTTTTTGAACGCCTGGTGTTGAAGTTTTACACTACCCAGAATAACCCGAGTAAGTTCATAAAATTCTCGTGTCATGTTTTTATACGTTACGTGTTATGATTTCTCAACGATAGGTTTTCATTTTAGCGAAATTTATGTTGGAATGGATTGGATAAATAAACTGTATTCGTACTAAAAACTGTTATCGTTGCTTTGACTTTGCTACTTCACAACGTGGGTAATATGGAACAGCAGCGCATCTTTTGTTTGTGCATTCATAAGATCTTATTGGTGCAGCGTTGTTCGTTTCAGCCAATCACAAGTGAGCTGGCAGTGCTGTTCCTTTTAGTTGCCGCCTTCCCCGCCTTGCTAGACGTCCATTTTTGTTTTGTTTATCTTACATTTTGCCGTGCTGTAGCGAGTGAAAATGGTAACAAAAATCTAATGGAAATCGTGAAATAAATAAAATTATTGAATGTTAGCCTAATAAACACATGCCTATCATTTTTGGTAGTCTTGATTTATAATAGCAGAGATACTAGCCAAGGTAAACTGTACTGTAATTATTCCTATCCCACATACATCAATAACCTAAAAATTGTTTGTTTATGTAAACATTCGGTTCTGATGACAACTCGTAACTACGACAATTTTCTGTGCTGTTACGAACTCTCGTAGTAATGGGATTCCACTGCATATGCAGGTTCACTGACAGAAAGCCACCAGGGAGTTAGAGCAGAATCGAGGCTGCCTGATGTTGTATACAGAGTGTTTATTTAGCCTTCCCCCCACAGTGCAACGAAGTTGTCCATTTGCCAAGGTCTGGCTTACCCAGCAGTGTGAAAGTTTAGTGTTTTTTTGTAATAAGAATCAAATGTGTCATTCTATCTCAAATTTAAATTTATACAGCTAAGCATTTGTAAAATGCATCACTGCCACAGGGAACTGTAGCCCTGCGAGGTTGCAAAGAGCCCACTAGAGAAAATTCTAGTACTGCTTTAAATTACAAAAGGGTTAATTCTATTAAGGCATCAGTGGTGAGCTGAAATTAACAATTTTCTCTGTGTTACATATAATTTTTTTTGTGCTTTAACTATACCAATCATGTTAAGATGTCACTTTAATGTTAGAGTAGTAATTGATTTAATCATGAAACCAATGGCTAAAAATTTCTGTAAACTTTATTTTATCTAATTGTGAAACTTTTAACTTATTTTCTTAAAGCATAATTTGTTATTTTGGTACAATTATTTAAGAATATTAATTTTTGTCACAGCCCTAGCATGTGGGTTATCAAATTAAAGCTTTTGTAATTTCCAGAAATTTATCTAGATAACTTTTCGCTGTAACTTTACTCTATAACCAGTAATTCTGCTTTTAGTAAGGTTGGGTCAGTTTTTGTCAGTGTGGGGATAAGGGCCGCGACAGAGCGTCACCAGGCCAACAGATAACTATGCCTCAGGAATGTGGGTTAGTCACAGCACCCACATAACGTGGATACATCACCTCATCCCCGACTTCCTGTCCGCCATCGGCGCGCTTCCAAATTTGTTTAATTTAAAATTGTTTTATGTTTTTTTTTAAGTTAGTGAAATACTGTAATTATAATTTAGTTTGTGTATCCAGGAATCACTATGTATGACCAAATCTGAAATTAATTTATATCTTTACAGAATTTTTTTAATAAATGTAGTCAGCGCACTTGTGCATGGCAATCTCGTTGAGTCCCCCTTGCTGAGATCGCAGTTCGCCCCAGTCTTTTAGCAGCTATAGGCATGGTAGTATGTTGCCGGAGAATGTCGTGGAGAGGTAGGTGTAAAGGGATGGTTTTGGTTATTGACAGCGTGGGCTTTCTTGTATCAAGATAGTGCTGACATCGGGCAACGCTATCTCATTTTCTGTCAGAAAGAGAAAGAAATGTAAAATAGTAACAACAATCACACTTCAGTACCTGTCCACATTATTAGTAGTTGAACCTACCACACGTGACGACACCCACGTTACTCTGAGATAAGAGCACTTGCCTCCGCAAGCTACTGCTGAGGTTTTCTTTTTACTAAAAAGTTTTATCTACAAAAAAAGGCAACCCAAGTAGGTACCACTACAGCGTTCAATACGAAGAGGTTCCACTGCAGTTATCTTTACGCACAGCACAAAAATACAAACTCACTGAAAACAGAAATTAACCACGATTTCCAAAGAAATCTTAGTTTATTGTGAACTATCTAGCCAAGACAGTATCTGGCTGACAGTGACTAAATGCAAATATCAAGCAAACAACTCTTATACATTCCTGACAGCAGTTCACTACTGCATACACAGACATGCCTTGAACCTAGAAATCAAACACATGCATTTTGAGGTATGCATGAAAATTAGGTAGAAGCAAGAAGAAGATGTTAACATACCTGTGTGTCAATATATTTTCAGTTGCTCTTAATGCTGTGACAGGCTGGTCAAGTGTAAGGTAGCAACGAACCATTCCTTTCATAAACTGAGGTGTTAGAAGTTTTTCTTTTGCAAGTCTCTCATAGCAATTGCTAACATCCTGAAATATCAGTAAAAATTAATTCATGAACATTTCAGATGCACAGTATTCTTATAACAAACAATATACCGAGGGAAGAAGCAAGGCGGTGAGAACACAGCGGTCACAAACCATCTAACTACGAAACTAGGTTAATTTATGTCAATAATGAGACCAGAATTTCTGAATCTCATTCAGACACATGTAAAATATAACCTACCCTAAATGCACTGAAAGTGAATTATTCACATAATATTTTACCCAATATTCCAGGCACTAAGTATGCAAGTTTTATTAATCTCTATGCACATCAACTCTATTTGTTTATTGCTGTGTTAAGTGTATGGGTAAGATACACAACTGTTCTTCAAAAATTTGCAGTTACACAAACACTTTAAATAGTTCGGATACTACTATAAACAGGGCAGCTATGGAATTCTGTGTTACCATCGATAGTCAGCAACCTCTGCTGTAATATCTATAGTACTCTGTACACACATAATGTGCTTGCTATCTCTTCATAACATGAACTATCGAATGGTTACCATTTTAAACGCCCTAACTACATAATTATTTTTTGCAACATGTGTTATGAAATTCAATACCGTACCTGCAGATTTCCTGTAACTTCATGTGCAAGGATAAGATCTTCAAGGGATGGCTCTTGCTGCTGAGTTGTAAGAATACCAGACACTGCATCCTTTTCATCAAGCTGAGCATATATTTTCTAAAAAGACCAAACAACATCCATTTATACATAACAACCCTCACGTACAAGCAAACATTTATGCTCTATATAATACCTGTATGATTTTGTTAAGGTAACAGTTTATTAACCGTTTTTGAAGTTTTGTGGCAAGTGCGTAGTTCAACCTGAATATAAGACACTTAAAAATTTTTTTTATTATCTCTTCTGCCTAGTTTAAAGAAAAAAATACATATAAAAATGTAAAAACCTCAAACAATATTTTAACAATAAAAAAAAAACCACAAATATAAAAACATAAAGTGTAAAAATCTAAACTAATGTAAAAAGAAAAAACAGGGGGGACAAGATGTTTGCATCATCTACTAAGCATTTTTATTTCTGTATGGTTTCGCCAACTCATTTTTTAAAGTTTTAAATTTGTTTTAGTTAAAAGTAGGAACCAAATACAAGGGTAGTTGAATTAGAAAAGAGTAATAACAGAAGCAGTGAATAACACACCCGTTCTACAGCTGTATTCAAGGGAAAAAAGAAACACCATAGTTCTCACAGACAACAGACAGACATAACTGCAGAGACAATATTTCTTTCATGTTTTTATAGAGACAGACAAGTGTTACATTTCAGAATCATGTCACGAGTGTAACGTCAGCAACAAAACATTGTTTGGGAAAACAGTCCCTGAAATTATTTTATGGGCAACAGGTACCCCAAGCCAAAATACTGCAAATGAACAAAATTCTCACACAAAACATTACTTAAAAGCAAAAGAAATTGAACACAAAAGAATAAATTCCACAAACATTTTACATTGCAGTTCTACAAGAAATCTTGGTATAATAGGACCTTACTCAACTTAAAATTTAATTGCACAAAACCTAATAAAATGAGAAAAAAAATGAAGCTACACCAAAATAAACATTTGGATGACAATAGACAAAGAACATCTTAAAAAATACAAATATGCATGACGTATGATGTGTTAAAAATTACAGTAACCTCATGCTGCTGATCATGGACCACTGGCTGAGCTGGAGGCCTCACCAACAAAATGTAAAGGGAAAGCACCTACCGCCATTGATTGATACCCTGAATCAAAGAAATGGATTAATACATTTGTATTTGTATTCCAAGATATCTTCTGAAGTTTTAAACCTGACGGTGCATAGGAAATAGTTTTTCACATGTACAAATAGACTGTTACAGGTCATTCGAGATAAAGTGAGCACTAAAAATTTAACCTTTGAAAAATATCACTAGCCATCACTGAATACAATTCAACATTAAGTCTAGTTGCTTTACTGCTTAAATGGTTGGCAGCAAAATTACGCAATATAACTCCATATATTTTTCTTATTTAAATACAACAACATTGAAATAAAAAGCAACCAAAATTGACATTATCGTATTTTATATAATTAATAAAACCTTTTTTAACACACTTAATGGATTTATTCTGACTATACAACTTATCCTAGACACACAACCATCAAGTGACATGTCCAGAGAGGTTAGAAATTTTCCGTTGTTAGCCGTTACGCGCGGAAAGATATGAATTAGCAGAAAATAGAACTTCAGCAGGGCTTTTTTGAGTGCTCACTTTATCCCGAACTGCCTACGTGAAAGTATTTTCTAAAAGGTCACAAGTGAGAAGATATGCCTTTGTAACTATTTATTTTACGAGGGGGGAAACAGACGTAAAAAAAACCCTACAAAAACGTAACATATTTTGGAAAATTTAATTGGCTAAACTCTACAGCCCATCCCAACTAAGCAAAACAGGCTGTGTACTATTTACTGGTTACTGTTTTGGAGTAAAATATATAAATCCATGATGGTACACATCAACCCCCCTTCTGAAGCATTGTACACATGAGAACCAAGCAATACATGTACAAAACCCCCTTACCCAGATGGTTTTACTACCTACTAAAAATTTGAATGTCCCACTAATTTTTACCTTTCCGTGCAAAACTGCTAGCATTTTAATACAACATTCTGGTTGAAAAAAAAAAGATGAAAAAGAAGCAACAAAGTACTGCCAACTTTTGCCTTGCTCAGGTACACAAGAGGGGGAATACAGAAAACTAACAAAATGGAATGCCGGTTGATATGAAAGAGAGTGATCTCTCTCCATGATGCTATATCTAATGAACAAATCCTGTTCAACAATTAAATTAAACACAATGTCTTGAATACGTGAAAGGACTTGAAATTTTACACATTGTAATGATGAGGTTTGTATTTCGTACTAACAGATTTGTTCAATAAATAAACAAAACCTTTAAGAAATCAAATTTTGACATTGATTTAGGATAGGTATTTGGAACGAAACAATTGACGTGGTTCTATATTACTAGTTGACTTTACAGTAGTGTACTACATTATAATATAAATAAATCAATATTTTTTTACGCCCAAAAATTAAAATTAAATTTACTGCATCACTTTGAAGTAAACAAGACAATTTGTATTAAGAACTTTGTTGCAGAGGTTTTTACTAACAAGGCTTGACCGTAAATATTCAAAACATACACGTTGATTCACTAAGAGTTACTGGCACACACAGGTTTTATACATTTACTGCAATTGTTTTGATTTTCATCATAATTTATATGGTGTAACTTCTTTCCTCCAAGTATTTTACTTGGTAACTGTTCTCCACAATTTTTCCTTGAACACACATTGTCCATACAAAAAAGATGCTGCAAAACAGATATGAGTGTACAATTCAAGGTATCAAACAGAAAACAAAACAAACCACTTACTGTAAGCAACGGCAACTGGTTCTGGAACTCATCAGGATGCTCTTTAATGTAAGTTTCAGCATAAATAAGAGCTCTGGGATATTCCATGCAGTTGTAATTTGCAGTGGCAACTGTCAATTTTGAAATATGGTTGCAAAACTCTGCAAGTTTAAACAGCAAGTTCATTATACTTCCCCCTTGTACATAAGGACAGTATACACAAGCAAACCTTGTCTACAGACTAATCAAAGTGTGCTACAGCATTTTTATTGATTCTATTAACATGCACACACACATATATGCACACAGATATGAACACGTGTTCTGCTAATAAAGTTAATTTGCTTTGGTACAAAAACAGAAATAAACTGCTACATATGTAGTTTGGTTTGAAAGGTAGAACCATTTTCTATGCACATATCATCCCCTCACAAAAAACCTACTGTGTAGATTTTGGATATATATATATATATATTTCTCTCTCTCTCTCTAATCTCCCTCTCTCTCTCTCTCCCTCTCTCCCTCCCTCTCTCTTCTTCTCTCTCCCCCTCTCCCCCTCTTTCCCTCTCTCTCTTTCTCTCTCTCTCTCTCTGTAATGCACTGCTATTTGTACTGTATATGTTTCATGGCACAACTAGTCCTGACGTAATGACATCAAGCAACAAGACGACTACAGCTAAATACAGAGTGAGAGAAGGTACCACACAGAGAGACTCTACTACTACCTGTTTGTCAGTGTATCCTGCTGATTAAATATGCACAGTATACATGGCTCACTGTAAAATGAACATTTTTAAAGCCCCGCATAATTTTAATTATAGTCAGTCTGTATCTTTCCTTTGCCTGATTTGCCAAAAGTATTATCACCTTAGACAAAAAAAATGTTTATATCTACATTTCACTGTTCATCACCCTTTTATTTGTATAGGCCATTCGGAATAAAGTGAGCACTAAAGATTTAACCTTTGAAAAAAATCACTAGTCATTACTGCATATAAGTCAACATTAACAACAGTTACATTATTGTTTGTATGGTTGGTAGCGAATAACTGCATGTAGTTCCGTGTATTTTCTTATTTGAATATAGCATTAGTGAAACAACATCAATTGCAAACGACCTCTCTGTATTTAATATACTTTAAAATATTTATTTAAGTTCTTACTGACACACCTACTGACTGTACAATTTTATTTAACTAGCGGCAGCACATTGCGACGCAACCGAATCAATTATCGTTGGCATGACGCTAACTCTTCGCGCCACAGAGGTAGTTTAAAATTTCACCGACAGATGGCACCAGAGTTAGGTTTTCGCCGCTTGGAAGCGAATTGCGTCGTTCAGTTTGTCTGTCCGTTGTGTAATGAATATCAGTTTCTGATAAACACACATAAAAGTATTAGAAGTGACTGTTTATGAATATCATTGATAAAATATGTGAAGACATTAGTAATGTAAGTTATGTTTTATGATCGCCAGCCTGAGTATCTGAAAATAGAAACAGCATTTTTTCCCCTGTTTCACTCATTAAAAAATACGTTATTTATTGTTTCTCTTTACGTGCGTCGTCGTTCTTTACAGTATTCTGAACGGAACTTGAATTCTTGAGTTGCGTGTGTCATGTGTGTTTTTAGTGGCGGTTTTAATTTAAAAGTTTGAATATACTGTGAATGATTCGTAACAGTAATAGCGCCGTTCGAGTAGACACAGAGAAACCAGTGTTATAAGACGTTTACTTGCAGGTATTTATAACTAAGATTACTACTGAGTATAGCATATATTCAGCACCCGTGCATTTAATGAGCAGATATTGTAGATAGCATTTATCGGAGCAGTGTAACGTAAATGTAAACATTGTACAAGCCTATGTAAATAAAAGCACGTGGCAATGTCGATGTTTACACGCCGCGGAAAGATATAAACTGGCAGAAAATAGAAAGTAATCAGGGCTTTTTTGAGTGCTCCCTTTATTCCGAATCACCTATAAGCATACATGTACAGTATTTTCTCAAATACACAAATTATAAATAATAGCTAACCAGCAAGTTATTACACATACCTGCAAGTTAATTTTTAATAGCTACAGTATTTAAAACTACACTATAATACACTACTACACTTTTGCACTCCTCGAACACCATCAAATACAACTAATGTATTGTCAAAAGAAAATTGTTGTTTTAAGTGTTATAACTTGCTTAACTACATACATACAAATTTACACAAATTTGTTCAGAGCAATATGATATACTTCACCTTGAATACTTTTGAAATGCACAGACTCGACACAACTTTCAGGCTTCCACTCTCGCTGCCACCTGTCCATAAAGTCTAGCAGTGTACACACTGCCTTGGTACACAGGTCATACGTTACTGCTCCAACATCTTCTGTATCCTGAGAGGAAGAACATCCACTATAGCTTGGGCCATAAACTGGAAGGAATGTCGCACTGCTCGAGGTGCTCTGTGCTAACGATGGAGTGCCACTCAGAGGAGCCAGCAACTCTTCCATGATCATCTGCTTTGTTTCCTTGTTTGATGTGAAGAGGGTGTGCACTGTAACCAAAAAAATTACACTGCTTCTTTTGTGCAATTAATTTCCCCAAGCTTCTTTATTGGGTTTTACATCTCATCGACAGCAAAATCATTTGAAATGGTTGCACATAACTTTACACAAAGACCGGGACCATGAGAGGAATCTGCCACAGCATTTACGGATTTGCTAAGAGCTATTTAGGGAAACCATGAAAACTGAAATTAGAAAGGTTGGAGCTAAGAGTCAAACCCAGATCTACCCAAATGTGAATGCAAAGTGTTACAGTTGCACCACCATGCTCAGTTCCTCTCTCAATTAAGTTACTGCCAAGAAAATAACTCATATAAATTTCCAGACAAGATAAAATATGTTTCTCTATTTCACTGTATGTCAAAGCAGCAACACTAAAGAATGTATACCGGATGAAACAAAACAACATACAACCACGAATGTGGAAAACTAGTAGCAAATTATTCAAAAGTACTGTATTACAAAATTGAACAGCAACCTGCAAAAATGAAAATACATAAGGTAAATGAATAACTCTGCCACCTACCTAACCTCCATAAGACTTAAAGAATAAAAAAATATTGCACTCTACAAATACAATTTACAGGGTGTCAACCTCAGTACAGTACTATATTTATATTGTTTGAACTGTACAAACTTCAATTACAAATAACTGAACTTTATTGACCACAATTCCATACAGTTTTACAGAAGAAAATGTTTTTTAACAATAAACATAAATTCTACTGCCATATTCTTGTATGTCACTGATGTTAATCAGTACTGAAACTGAAAGTTAATAAATATTGTTTTGGCTAAAAAGAAATGTTTTATTGTATTGCTGTTCCAGATTACACTTTTAATTTGTTTTCATGATAGACTTCTTTAAAATATTTTATTAAGGTTATCATGAGCTTTTATTTATGCTGTTTATGCTAATCTTGTTTTTTAATTCCTACAAGGGAGAAGATATCATAAAACTTCACAATTTTGTGTTCAAACATAATTTATTATCTAGTTTTATTTTTCAAAACCAACATTATAGTATATAACTCTGGCTAATTAGTATAGTGAAACTTTCCTCAAGTTGTTAATTAATCAAAATCATGTAATATTTTTTTGTTTTAGTAAAATTATTTCTAACTCATCTATGCGATAGTTTAACAATGTCTGCACCATCATCTAAACATTTTTTTAATGCTCTTGAAAAACAGTACAAAAGATGCCCATTACCTTACGTACGCCTAAGACGTCAAACCATAACTTTGAAGGATTTTACTTTACTTTTTATATTTAAGTTTTAAATACAATATAAAATAGCAACAACTTGTTAACTGACTGGTAGTTCACCATTGTATAAATTTTTTACTAACTTGAAATACCCACATCTTAAATATAATTGCATACACAGTATACATTCACACTTTATCCAACAGTATTTCTATTTGAAACTCTTCACAATCTACTGAAAAGTTTTATAACCTATTAACAATAGTTGCAGTTTTTCAGTACTCACATGCCTACCAACAATACTTGTGTATTCAAGTTAAAAACAATACCTGCAGTAGATGGAAACACTTTCATGGCAAGGAGAGGTAAAAATTAAGATAAACAACATTAGGCATGTAAATATTTTTTACAGTTTAATAACTGTTGAAACTCGATAGGACACAACCTGGATGTTTGTTTTGTATAACTCTCTCTGTCAAGACCTGACTATTTACATTTTAAGATCAGCACCGCAAGGTAGTGAAGGCAGCGCAATGCCAGTGAACAACAGCAGTGAGAAAAAAGCCATGGATCTCTCTCCCCTTCACTCTATGCATGCTTGCTCTGAGTAGAATGGAAGGGAGGGGGTCAGTGCTTAACTGTATGACACTGGGACCAAAGACGTTATAAAAGAACTAGTACACTGTTACGCTGCTCTTTTGTTACATGACCAAATTAAATGCTGGCATATTGCAGGCAAAGATAGGGAATTGTGGACTTTAGCAGGGGTGAGGGGTAAAACTTTGATATAGAACATTGCATGTTATGGGCTGCAATATGGCAACTTTCAATTTGGTAACACACAGAGATAGACAGTCAGCATTAGTCTTGTACCCCTTGACTTGGATATGTTAGCACATCGACACACCATGGCAGCAAACTGGGAGCACAGTTCATGGCAAGGGTCACAAATCCAATTACCGGTACATATTTAATTTACACTTCATGAGGAAACTTTGTTGAAATCTATTTACCTGTTTTAAATTATTCATAACTGTCACGCCAACAAATATAAATTTTAAAAACAGTGTTTCTTAGTGTAGTGGTTAACTACTTGCACTTCACCATCTGTGCCTACTCTCCCTCTCTGTCTTGTGCGGTTCGAAACAAATTGAATATATTATCGCCCTCGGCTCTAGCTCAGATCACGACCTCGGCATGCACGACACCCAGTCCTCCCAGCGTCGTAGGCCCGTAAGTGAAAAGAACGGTCAAACTTAGCACTACAGAATCACTTCATTAACACTCACAAATCAGTTTTGTTGTTATCACCTTTTACTCGTTCCACCAGTACAGTACAGTTTTACACTCACATCCGACAACACGCGGTGGGCTTCCCCGTGTAGTTATGCTGTATTCCCTAAATATTCAAATCAGGTGATGCATAATCAGTTGCATAGCCAACTGAGGCTCTCGTCACCACTAAACTTTGATGCCTTAGTACCGATGCCGAGAGATTCTACTAGTGCGTGGCCCCGCAGGTGCCACCACCTCGCACACCTCCGCTCACTCCAGCATCCACCAAAACAAAGACCCCTCTCCAGCTTCCCTACCCCGCTAGCCGGAAGTTCCCCATAGATAGTCCACCTCTAGTAAGCTCTCACATTCGCATTCTACCCCTAGGGAGCATTCCTAAACTACTGAAACAGAGATTTCTTACTTAGGTTACATTACTCCAGTTACTATTTCAACCTTTAAGTGCTAACAGTCGACATCATGCTGGTCCATCGCGCATAGCGATCTCTGGAAAATTTTGCACTTTACAAAGAGGTCGATAGTACAAGATGGCCTATCTCATGACATAAACAACAACAAACACACTTCAACGATTAATTACAAATCTCTTATTCTTTGAATGCTTTCGCCTATTAAACAACATACCAGAATTACGTAAGTTAACCTCCCTATCGGCTTAGCCCACCGCTCGTAAATTTAAGTAAATTTAAAGGTAG
>PNEQ01003718.1:0-20569 GCA_003012365.1 Medauroidea extradentata
GTTTTTTACAACACACTTTATTGGCTACATTACTACTTGCCATGAAGCGCAGTGCAATTTCTCAAGACATGTAAAGCAAAAGTCCTATACCTTTGAGTTAAACAAACAGGGAAAGAAAGTATAGCGATTTAGCGGGGAAGGGGGTGAAGGACATTATATTCAGAGCACTGAGCTCAAAACATTGACCGGCCGCCACTGCATCTCCGGATAGTACTTCTTTAACATGCTGATCTTGTTTGTGACAAAGGTACAGAGTGACTCGTTTAATTGTTGTTTTGCTAACAAGCATCTAGTGCGTGTTTGTAAGGATGTAAATGTACTACTGAAATGGCGTTCAAAAGCAACTTTAAACTCAGACCATGTTTGACCGTAGTGTGTAACTGCACGCCACCATGCTTTTGCCTCACCTTGTAACCGCTCGCCCACGCAGCTCGGCCAGTCTGCCTCCTCGACCTGGTAGCACAGCAGGCGCTGTGTGCAGTCCTGTAGGAAGGCTAATGGGTCCTCTGCTGGTAAGCCGGTGAATGTTGGCAGTGACTGGAACTTACTTGCAGTCGTATGCGCCCCAGCGCACGTGTGATGCTTTGTTGTGGTGTCGCGAGAGACCAGCTGTTCGCTGTTCCGCTCCTCCCTTGGGCGCGACCTTGAACTAGCCGGCGCATGTGACCTTGCTGTGATGTCACGCGCAGCTGTGTCGACCGGCATGGTAGAAGGGAAGGTAGGCCGGGTACGACGTTCCTGCACGTCCCTGTCAAACACACTCGTCGCACACACTTCCAATTCACTGAGTTCGTGTCTTGTACTCGTGGCTCGTGGCTGTAACAATGTAGCACAGTTTGTAACTTCAGAAAAGTGTTCTGACACCCATGTTGCTGTTCTCATGGTAGGTACATTAGACGCGGTAGACACGGTAGATGCGGCTGGTCTCCTACTATCGCGGTTAGCGATGTGGGTGGCAATAATCACAAGCGAACCATCTGTCTGCGCGAACAGTCTGTTTTTCCCGCGCATTTAGGCACTGTTCATGGAAAGGCATACGACAATCGCGGCATGCGAGTGAGACTTCTCCCTGTCCGTTGCACCATTTCCGGTACGTGCACTTATTCAGTTTCTGTTTGAAAGTTGGCTGTGGAAGTTCTGGCAGCCTAAAGTCGGTACACTGGCAACAATGGTCACTGCTTACGGTCGCATTGTTGTCCTGATACGGTCTGACACACTTTGGGCACAAACGAGTGCGTTTGCCACAAGACAAGTGTGCAGTTGCGCTGTTGCTAAGGTCCCAGTCCACAGACCTTTGTTGCTCACGCACTTTAAATGCAATCCGCACGTCATCACACCTGCAAGTGACGGTCAATGAAAATGGGTCCTCTGCAGTCACAGGACGTACACAGTTTTTGCACAGTACCTCTGCTGCACCATTTGATGTCTGCCAGTTAACAATAGCGGAATCCATTTTTCACGTTTCACAGTCCCAAATATCGCGATGCGGCTGTCCCCTCGCCCGTAGGGGGTTTTTCCGTACGTATCGCAACAATGCTGGTCTTGAAACCGCTAAGACGTCTGCTGCAACATCAGGTTGTTTCCGGGTGCTTCGGCTTCTTCCTGGGCACAGGATAGGATTTGGTTAAGTCAAAGGTGCCGGTTTTACGCGGCGAAAGGCCTGTACAAGTTTCAAAAGAAGAGTTTTCAGGTAGATATGGAATTTGGAAAAGCGACATGCGCCAACAATAGAGATAGAGGAAAATCATCCAAATTTTGAAAATAATTTTTGCAAGAAGAATGTTTGACCTTGGATATAGCTTGGAGTAGGCAGGTTTAGTTCAGTTTCGAAAATGAAGGTTATGGCCTCGTTTTCTGGCCAAAGCGTTGGGAGCCAAATAACACAACGCGGGATAGGCCAGGGTCGGTTCAGGGGAACCAAAGGATGTACCTGACGTGAGGTTACCTGAGATTGACGTCTGGTGTGGGTCGACGGCCTGTTGGCCATGTAACCTGACCCTCCTGCCGCTTGTCGGTGTTGGAAGTCCTAGTGGTGGTTTTCGTGCTAGCCTACCTGGCACGCGCTGCTCCCGACGACTCTGGTTGCTATGGCTCCTTAGGGTGCGGAGGGGAAGAAAGTCATTGTTGCCTTTGAGGAAAACACTGACGTGAATTGAAACCAGCGTGGTGGTTTATTAGCTTGAAACACCCTCGAGCAGTGCCACCATTGACCATACGTAAAATATTCTCTCGGAGCGAATCAGTAAAGCTGTGAAAGTGGCATCGGCCAACAATGGACTTAAGTGAAAAGTTATGAGGGAGGCTCAAATAGCACTGCCCTGACGTGCGTCGACCCCTGAGGCCATGAAGAGACACATAAAGGTTCCGGTTGACTAAATAAACTATTGAAAACTAAATGATTACGTCACTAAAGATGAGGGACCTCAGGGAGACGTGACCGCACTCCGCGCGCACAACCTACTTGCTCGCTGACGGGGCGAAGACTAACTCAATATGGCGTCAGGCGGGGACCCGGAAGCCCGCGTTCCCGCCAGACGTGGTGGATTTGCTCTTACATTCTGAGTTAAACATAAATGCAAAACCAAAAGTCATGAAAAAGTAAAGAAATAATTTTAAATACGTTTCTGCCCGTTACATATAATTATAAAATATAACTGCCAGTCTTTTGTAGGGCAATCTCTGAAAGCATTGTTAGAATAAAATACGTATTAAATTCAAAAATGAAATACATAATAAGATTCTGCTGAATTAAGAGAAGGAACATACCAAACTTGCTCTTAAGGAGCATATAAATGTTAAGAACCCCAAAAGTAAATAAAAACACTCTTGGCAGGCTTTCCTAAGTGTCCTTGCCGCCATGAAGACTTTAGCAACTGAAATAATATCCAAAATGTTCAAAGCGTTTTTCAAAAAAGAGTACTGTAAGCAATCATGCAAATCTACAGTATATTCTGGTATGCTTTCTGATTAACTAATGTCACTATTTACACAATGCCTGTTGCAGCTTGGTACCTGACGTGCGTCGTGGCGCATAGCACCCCGACGTCATAAACATGTTTACATGGTCTGGGACAGTTTTAGATTTTGTTGAAAATACTAGCAAATACGCTGCGGGCCCTGCAACGAATTTGACTAGCTCAAAACTGTTAGGTGTGGAGCGTAATGTACCTTCATAGGGGGGGACGTTGGTGTTGACGTCTCCACTGATGAAGCACAGTGCCTTATGTCCTGCTGTAGTGGGGGGAGGGAGGAGAGAGCACGTGGCCAGGACACGGCCGCGGCAGCCCAAAAAGGATGGCGGCAGAACGGGCGTCCACAGCACACGTCAGTTCAAACTAATTTAGTTTCACAATAGGCTACATTAGTCAGTCAATTCAGTTGGGTATGATAACTTTGCTGCTGACGAACATTAGACGCTGGCTATTTTTTTCGTATAATATATATAACATTGTATCATCTTGTTAATTGCAAGTTATTTGATATTTGTCGGGTTGTTTGCTTATACTAGCACAATTTTTTAAATTTGTGCTACTAAAGGTTAATATAATGGTTCATAGAATGTTCGTGGCATGCATTTTAGTACCCCATAATTTGTAGTGCCCTTTCTCCAGGTTTTTTAATGTCACTGCCTCCATCTTTTTTTGTGGTCTAACTCTACAATTTTCTGTCCATCTACCCTACATATTTCTGTCCATCTGCTTCAAGGTTTATAATGTACATACTCAACATTTAGTAGTTCTACCCTACAACTTTATGTTCACCTACCCTACATATTTCTGTAGGTCTACCTCTGCTCCCACATTTTTGGTGATCCTACCCTACATATTTCTGCACCCCTGCTCCATGATTTTAATGTCCCTGCTTAACATTTTTAGCGGCCCTACTCTACAACTTGATGTTCTCCTACCATACATATTATTGTACCTCTGTTCCAAGATTTTTAATGTCCCTACCCATTTTTAGTTATCCTATCCCACAACTTTCTGTTCTCCTATCCTATATATTTCTGCTCCCCTGATTCAAGATCTTTAATGTCCCTACCTAACATTCTTAGTGGTCCTACCCTACTAGTTTCTGTTTTTCTAATCTACATATTTCTGTATCCCTGCTCAAAGATTTTAATGACCTTGTCCCATATTTTAGTGGTCCTACCTTACATATTTCTGTACCTCTGCTCCATGATTTTTAATGTCTCTGCCCCATATTTTGTGTTCCTATCCTACAAATTTCTGTTCCGCTTCCTTATATACTTATATATCACTGCTCCATGATTTTATAAGTCCCTGCCTCACATGTATAGTGTTCCTATCCTACAATGTTGTGTGTCCCTACCCTGCACATTTCTGTACCTCTGCCTCCTAAAGTGAAGTCGTAACTATAAAATATTCTTTGAGGAAAGTGTTAAACAACAACTAGAGCTAGGCCTACCACAAAATGGTTAAAATTACAAATTCTTGTATCTTATGCCTTTCTGCACTCTTGTAGCGATAACATGTTCGTACATAGTAGACCTATTCTGCAACATATTTTGGGGTACCGGTAACTTAAAACTTGACTTGGGCAAGTTTTGTTAATGATCTCCATATAATACGAAATTAACATTCTACGGCTTTACTGTCAGATTCCCATCTTGATGCGTTTCAAGATTTATTCACTAAATGCCTGGGAAAGGCATTTAATTTGTAAAACAACTCGCAGACGAAATCGTAACACATTATATAATATCACATAACGTAATCTTGGATGTATTTAAACAATGACAGTAAAATTATAAATGTGGGTTTGATGCACGTTTACCATCAGGTTAACCTCGTCACTATTTACAAAATAACTACGAGGGCGCTGCAACATTATCTGGCTTTGTTCGTGATTACGGTGATTTTAATTAATTCGGAAAACAAAATAATTTGCACAGTTCTTCTTTTACTGCATTATTACAGCAGGGACAAAAATGTATCACTGTTTAGCATGGGACGAGAGTGTTTGTTTTGAACAAACATCGTCATGTGACGTCACACGTGATGTTTTTTATTGCTGCCAGTTCTGCCCTTGCTCGCCGAGCATGGGCAGAAATGGCAGTCATTTCTGTCAAAACTGGCATCTGCGAGTCCCACCCGAACAGCATACCAAAAAAAACACTTCCGGTAAAATGAATGCCTTCTGGCAGAAAACTAGCAGAACTGGCACAAACCTGGCAGAATGGCATACCACCCGAACGAACCTAGTCTCTGCCATAAGAAAACGTATTTTCTTTCTAACCTGTAGTAGAATTAACCTTAGCGAGTCCAAAACGGCCCTGGAAATAAGACGCGAGGCTAAGGTTAATTCTACTACAGGTTAGAAAGATCTATGTTATAAGTTAGGCACAGGGAAAATTTCTGCCACTTGAGCGCTGGTATCGCTAATGCACCAAACTGACCTATCACAGCGCTTTCCTGATTTCATTAAGTTGACAATTTAAAAGGCGAAATTGGTTTCTTTTCACTTGAAATTAAATTAAATGACAAATATAATTTCTAAGTTCAATTAAATTTAATTTTAATACGGTTTCGTATTTATGGGGTCTTTTAACGTTCGAAGCGAAACTAGTGGTAGAAATTTTCCCTGGGCAAAGCTCTCCCATAAGAAAACGTATTTTCTTTCTAACCTGTAGTAGAATTAACCTTAGCGAGGCTTAACCAGGGAGTGCCAACTCTGTCATTTTATATGCTCCTTGGTCCTATCCACGGTTGTCCTAGCTATGGGAGTTGCAAAGCAACGCTAGGAGCAGCACTATCGCGCCTTGCAGACGGCCGGAATGGTGATAGAAACGTATTTTTCGTATGCGTGGCAATGGAAACGCGAGTTTATTTTCATTTTTAGGCTTGAATTAATATATATGAAACCAATATTGAACACGACGAATTATTTAATACAAAATATGTAATAAATTGTTTAATATATCCCATATTATTCATTGAAGTGTGCATTAGAAGCGACGCGGAATAAAGCCGCATGGAGAGAGTGTAGCAGTAAACGATTTTGTTATGCGGAAAATACAATTCATAAGAAAAAAATTAATATATTCTTTTTGGAAAACTACAAAATTGATTAAAATTTGTGCGCACGAAAACTGTCCGTTTAGAATGCTTATAGGTTACATAATGCTTGAAGGTTAGTTCATGCTGTTGTTACAACATACATTAATATTATCGTTATTGCAAATAGATTAATACACTTTACATATGAAAAAAGGGATATTATGAGTTTGTAATTTTTACGGTACTAGATTTTTAGGAAACATTCTGCAAACGTAGCTTCCGAAAATTTTTAGTAACATTTTTTTGTAGGAAAAAAATCTACTTTTTAAAAATAAACATAAAACGGAAAATTATTTTTAATAAGACACGCACCCTAAGTTTGTATTTTAACGCTTACAAATGAATAGACACGTCTACGACTATATCATTTCAACAATTTAGTTTTCAGTAAATAGACAAAGTTAGGCCTAACCTCGTTTGTTCTAAATAAACCAGTTATAATGAAAGAAACGTGTTTACTACAATACATACAGAAATTGGAAAAGAAAATACAAATAGGTAATACAGAATCAGTTTGGGGAATACTGTTTATAATATGAATAGAATTAGATTGGCAGAAGTTGCGATGTGTGAAAATGTCAACACTCGTAACGATATTTTTTCACTGTTACCTATCGACAGTGCTCTTTATATACATATAGAAACATATTTTTAATAAAACTCTTTTATTTTGACAACGAAGAACTATACTTTTGACACATAGTATTTATATATAGACATTAAATAGCTTTGCTACGCACGTGTACAATATAGTGTCTGCAGTCGGTATCACCATTCCGAAGGTTCAGAAGTTCAACACCAGATGTCAGCCACTTTGCTTTGCATCTCCCATACCAAATACAATAAATAGGAATACCGGACACTCGGCAGCCATAATGGAAACAACTGCGTTCAGCGCTCCTGTCGGAGAGTGCTGTAAAACTTCGCCTTTGACCGATTTGTTTACTTGGTAAGACGTCAATTATTTTGTGGAAAAATATTAATTACTCTGATTGAGATGGATCCGCTACGTTATCCAGCTTACAGCACACGTGGAAGGTTTTGCGCTATGTACGGATGCAGTAGTTAAAGAGTTCAGAAGAATGTCAAGTCATTTTTTTCTTTTCTGAAGCCTGACATGTAAGTACATTGAGTTTGTTGTGGTTTCTCCTATACATTTTTATGTTGAAAGTAGATTATCAGGATGAAATTAATGCCAACTATATGCCGTAGACTTTTTCTTAAATTTCGAGGCATAAATCAGTACTAACTGTACATTTTTGGGTGAAATTGTAACAAGTCCTGTCACTAGTTTTCTGGCCATTGTAACCTACGATCGAATGCACTTTTATGACAGCTTGCAAATGTCATTTCAGAAACGATTATCCAATATCATTTAATTGAAACTATGCGGTGACTTGCTACAAGGGCTATTAAAGTTTAAAGAATTCTGACAATAGTAGAAATCCTGGAGACCAACAGTACACCAAACAGTATCTCGCAAGCTGAACTGTCAAAAATCTGCACTCGTTCCTGGGTTATCTATGTGTGGTAAACTTAATTTGTTTTGCTGAGTGTTGATATTTTCATTAAGTTATAAAAAATAATCTGTATTTGTTTTAGCTATAAAGAGTGGGTGCACAAAACAAAAAGATCTGACCTAGATGCAAGTGTCAAACCTAGAGGTCCAGCTTGTCTCAAACATTTGAAAGTGTGTGAAATCCATTTCAAGGACGATGACTTCAGAAATCCAAGAAATAAATCCCAAGGGTAAGTGTATTGTTTACAGTTAGTCATACATGTATGCCTGTAATGGGTTACTACTTAATAATTACTATTATTTGTCTTCCTATTGGGCAAGCATCCAAATGCCCCTACAAAATTCTCTCCAAAGCCTTCCTAAACTTTCCCACACTCCCGTCGACACCCTTCCTCCCGCACCAAATTCCACTCGCTGACCTTTCTAACCAGCATCGACTGTAGTCCCTGCCCTGTTTTCCACAATACCAGCTGTATTTGTTTACTGTTGTTGCCTCTACCCTTATATCCACTCTTTTCTAGATGTTCAGCTTATGAACTCCATCTTTCATCGTCCCACTATCTTATACATACAAACCAGTCTTTCCAACCTTCTCCTATCATTCAGTGTGTTCCATCCCATATCCCTCATCATCACTAATGGCCTAAAATTACTTTCATCCTCTCCGTTCTCTTCTTGCCTTCTCCACTTATCCTTCGCCCATCTGGCTGCCTTTCTTTGGACCTTCTCCAGTTCTTTCGCCTCCACCTCAACATGGGGGTCCCACTCAGCTGCAGCGTACTCAAGAACAGGCCGGACGATGATGTTGTAGGCCTTCTCCTTTACCTCCGAGCTGATTCCCCTTAATATCCTACCCATCATTCCTAGCACTTTCCTACCCTTTGTGACCACTCTCTGAACTTGGCTTTTCCACCCAATATTTTCATGCAGAACTATTCCTATGTACTGATACTCGGATGTCTCACCTGTTTCCTGCACTGCCTAACTATAATAATATTTGAACCAAAAGTTTAGTTTAGTATGGTTTTGTGTGTTAATTGGCAGTGCACAAAACACAGCACACAACATTTTCTCTTTTTTTTTTTGTGCATGTCCTGTTCTTCCCTATGTAGATTAAATTCCATTCAACTTCTAAACTTTTGCGCTATTGGTACGATATTATGGATGTAGTCTAGGCTTTAAACTGTTTGATTTTTTAAACTGAAATACATTCCTGCCTTGTGTATCCCATTTGATCACTATGGTTAAAATTCAAGTTTAGGTATTGGGGCCTATGGCTGGAGTTGAACATGCTACAGAACATACTTTCCTTGTTTGTCTATGTATTTATTTTCATCCTATCATACAGTACACAGTATGACGCACAGAATGGTTTAGGATAAGTCTATACAGTAGGCCTATGTAAATCTAATTAATGAAATAGATAAATAATATCAGTTACTATTGTGCAACCATCTGGTGTCAGATTCATCCTACATCATCACTTATATCAAACCCTTCCCTAATTTTTCAATCGTCATAACAGTTTCCAACTCCTCTGTCAATACATTCCGTGTCCCCACCTACTGTACTTATGTAGCCTGTTGTCATAGTTGAAAAAGGTATCATGAAATGAAAATAACTTATTAAAATTTGTAAAAAAGTAATTAAGTATGGATATTAATACCACATAACACAGTGAGCCTAAAGCAAGTACATATAAATATAAATTAAGTACAAACAATTTTTGGCTGTGTACATAGTAGTTCATACAAGCCAATCACTATTTTTCTTGGGCAAAGTAGTAAATGTTGCTAGCAAGGTTTTGAAAGTGGGATTGTATATGCCTAATTTATTACAGTGAGCGAAGTTCATTCAGAATGTCTTTATAATGTATATTGTACATTGTGCATTATGTAAAATAGTGTTAAGTAAATACATATCATTTGTGAAGGGCATTCAAGGGCAGGACAACACACAGTAGTGGCAGACTGCTGAACTGTGAGCCCACTGCCCGTAGACATCTGCCATGCAGCGAAAAATGAAATGTAAGAAGCGACGGAATGTGAAGAGTGGGGAAACTTGAGTACCTCGAGAAAAACAGCTGGTCAATGGCAATGTACAATAGTGGTCCTATGAAGTGTATAAATGAACATACTTTTAAAATTATACCACCCTAAAGCTATTTGTTTTCCATGATTAACCACTTAAACTATAGGGCTTTGTAACATGATTTCCTGTTATGTACAGCCATTCAGGTTCTGTACTGTTTTCCTCTGCTGTAACTTGTAATGTTTGTTAAAACATTAGTGTGTTAATATTTTTATGTTAATCCTGTGCAGGTTCAAGAAAGCATTTGTTCCAAGTCTGCGTATTTATAATGCAAGCAAGAGGAGTCCAAAAAATTGACCTCGGTTGGAAAGTCCAAGCCCCTTGAGATGTCAAAACGGAACAAATTTACCACCACAAAGTTGTGACAATTCAGGTAAATTTTCTGTGATGTTACAATTCCCTCTCCCATTTCTCTCTTGTTCCCAACCCCCCTTTCCCACATACAATAACTTTCTTATCACACAGGAGTATCTAGGTAATATTTGGGTAACTATTCCAAAAATATAGACACCAGCTGTACGTCATTAGGGGTTAATATTGAACGTATTAATTACATCACCCAAGTTATCTTGCGTTGTAGTTTTGTTGTTTAACATAAAAAATTATTTTAAAAAATCTACCTTATATTAATTTTCTTGAAATAACCTCACTTAGGGTTTCATACAGTTAAACAGTTTAATAATATGCATTTAAAAGCCTAAATTTCTTTTTTTCTAGGGTGTAATAATAATTTGACTAAGAAGTTATTCCACTTTTGCAGTGCATATCAATATAGGGTTGAACACTCTCCATCCTCCCTTTCATGTAAATGGTAATTTACAATTATGTTATTTTTTGGTGTGGTTAGAATTATAAGTTAGGTTATAGACATTATTTTAGCAACACAGACAATGATACGTTCCTTCACTAACTTGTGGCAGGTTTGTTCCTATTCCAGCCGGAGTAGCACAGTTTCTAATTTTTATGAATAACTTTGTATTTTCAGTAAGTAAGTCACTGTTAAAATAATAAAATATATCATTTATAGTACAATCATCATGCAAGAGCAACTAATATTAAATTGGGTATACCTAAAGTTAACTTATTATTGAACTAATGTAAGTTGTTATGAATTGAAATTTAAGAAATAGTGTTAATTGGGACATAGTATTAGGTATTATAAATTGCATAGTCCTGGAACTAAACATTTCCAAAAAAATGTGTAATGAAATAGCAGACATCAGTACTGTGCACTATCATATTGTAAACAATTCAAGTATGCTCATTGCTGTACGAAACTAGCTGTGATCATGATATTTCAATTTTGATTGTGCACAGCATTAAAAAATTTTTTTAATATCCTGCTGGTACAGCAAGTGTGCTCAAGGTTACAACTAAGTTAGTTCATTGCTGCAGGTATAAAGGAAGCAAGTATGTAAGTTATTTTACTGTGTGGCAAAACGCAGCTAGGCTAGTAGGTTTATTTACGTCTCATTATAATGAGTATGAACGGTAATTCTTTATTTTTTTGTTTGTTTTATGTGCTGTGATAGTAATGTCGTTTACAAATTAACATTTGTCATTCAATTTTAAACTTATTAATAAAAGCATGCGGTTGGACGTAGAAAAAGGACAAAAATTGAGTTTTATGTTGAAAATATTTTTGCTCTGAAATACTTTTCTGTTTTGCCTTGAGATAAGGGGCAAATAAAGCAAAACATCCACTTTGTGGTGCATGTTTGCCCGCTATCAAAATAATCTCCAACCTACGTGATAGTTATTTACAAGCAATGAGACTAAATCATTCAGGTTGAAATGCAAAAGTACAACTCTGTAAGTGCTTGTGCATTTCTTTCTAAATGTTTTATTTTCTTGTCTTAATTTTCTAGTTATTTATAAACTTTGGTTTCTGCAATCCTAGGAAGGGATTATTATTACTTCATAGAGAATTGGCAAGTTACGTGGCTTTGTGTTACTAAACAGGACGTTGCAAAATTCCATGTCAATATTCTAAGGAAACAATCATCATGTGTAGAGGAACAAAAAGTGTAACGTGAATGTAGGTCCAAAAACGCACCATTTTTGCACTACAGTTGGCAAGTACATGGCGTATGGTTGATAACGTGCAGGTAGGATCATGTTGCTGTGGGCATCATTACAGCAGTACATGACATGTTACTATACCACACACTACACCACTAACACACAGACAGTAGGAACAACTGTGACACAGCAACATGATCCTGCCAGCGCTACCAAACATACACCATGTATAGTCAACTGTAGCGTAAAAACTTTGCGTTTTAGGACGTATGTTCACATAACACTGTTTGTTCCTCTACATGTGAGGATTGTTTTCCCAGAATATTGACACAGAATTTTGCAACATCCTATATAAAATAAGTAGTCAGTGACTTATAATTTATCAGTGTGACTAGTTTCCTCGTTAAGAGTTGGATGCTGTGCAAACAGTAGTATAAGTACTGTATAGTATTGTAATTTTACCACACTTATGATTTCAGGACCACTTCCAGACATGAGGTTTCCGAATTGAAGTAATACGGCCATTTATATGCAAATGCAAGCTGAGGTAAGGAAGTTGAAGTTGGCACGTAGCAGAATTTCAAAATTGAAGAAAACAATCCAAAAACTGAAAGAAAAAACAGAAATTCCTAGCACTCAAGCAAATATTGAAGACATAAATGGTTGGGCTAGTGTTTTCAAAGATAAAGAGGGTTTTATTTTCCATCAGCTTAAACTAAAATGTAGAAAATTGAAGGGTCTAAGGTACACATAATCTGACAACGGTTTTACTCTAGCTCTTCATTATTGTTCACCTGTTACATACAGGTTTCTGAGAAAAACTATATGCCTGCCTACTGTTCGCTCATTACGCCGATGGTTGGGAGGTATAGCTGTTTACCCTGGGTTTGGAGAAAATGTTCTGAAGTTGTTGGAAATGAAAGGCAGACACATGCGCACCGAAAATATTTTCTGTATTTTTTATGTCAGTGTTCTATTTGTATGTTACATTTTGGTGCAGTAATTGTCGTCCCATGAAGCAGTTTATAATTGTTACCAACTTCTAGTAGGGTTTATTTGATGTATATGAACATTTTTTGTATTTCTAAAATCAATATTATATTTGTATCTTACTTATTTGTGTAAAAATTCTCTGTGTGTAAAAAAAGTGTAGATTTCTAGTAGGAGGTGTTACCGTCAATTCAGTAGGGTTACTTTTAAAATGCCCATAGCAGGATTTGGTAGCGTTGTTACTATAATTATGTAGTTTAACTTTGTAAGATATTTTGTTTAATTTTATTATTTAGTATATAATTTGTATTTCATGAGGCATTACCTTTTTTAGCATCATGAGCCAATATTTAAAACCCTAACAGCCTTGTGACCAAGGACGTAGAACCTTGGATGCTCTTAATATTGGGAATCTTAGGTGGAGCTTAAGTAATGTCTGAGCTCGAACCAAGATGCATGGAGGTAATTTGCTCGCCAGTGTCTTTGTTGAAGTCTGGCATCGTTATTATTTTAGTTACTTTTTTGGTGCCCGGGCAAGGTATAAACAGGAGAAGGTGCAGTAATATTTTCGGAAGAGGCCAGACATACTTGTATTCGTATATTATTTTAGTGGCCAATACAGTATTTAATGCTTTCAGGCGTCATGTACAGGGGACATTAGTGCAAGGTTTTTAACAGAGAGATGCTATCATAATTTTCACGTTCAGCATTTTCCTGTTAAGGCACAAGAGTCAAACTTTAATATGTTTTCATGTAACTTTGTTTTCTACAGTTTCGATTTTGTTAGTTGGTAATTACTGTTTATTACTTTTATGATATTTTCGACATAAAACCTTGTGGTTCTGCACTGACAAACAATTTTTATTGGTTTTAACTAGTCATGTGAATTTTAAAGAAATATAGTGCGAGAGGATTTTTTATGGCAAACATATTTATTTTAACCGGAAATAACATTTTGGTTTGGATTTCAATTAAGTAATTATTTTATTTTACTTATATTTGGAGTTAAGTCTAAACTATGGTCAGTATTATAGTACATAGATTTCCAAGTGCTGATCTAAACTTTTGGTTGGAGGTAAGGTTTGTCATTCTATAATTGGGCTGAACTGCCACCAAATCTGAACATAGATATTGTAGGTCAGCGGGTCAAAGCTGCAGAAAGTGGTGGAAAGAATAGACTTGCTAAGAGACGACTGCTGGGTGGTAGTGGCAGGGGACCTATATCTGCCTGGAGTAAAATGGGAATATGGAAGGGAGGAAGTAGGTTCACTGGATCAGAGGAGAGCTACCAGGCTAGTTAACTTAGGGCTAAGACAGGTGGTGACAGAGGCAACACGGGCACACGCAGTAAAAGAAGGGACACTGCTAGACGTTGTGCTGGTAAGACCAGAGGATGTGTATGCATCCTCTGTGATGGTGAAGGCAGTAAGTGACCACTACATTCCTGTAGTCGAACTGTCTATGGGACAGAAGGGCACAGTGTCTGAGGGAAAAGTGTCATGACAATATGGCAGAGCTGACTGAGCAGGAGTATTGGTAGAAAAGTATAGCAGTTGGGAAGGGTTGGGGGGTGTTAATTAGTAGTGGATAGGACTGAAATAAATAATTCGTGAGACAAAAGATTGATATGTGACCAAAAAAGAAACGTTAGTTAAGGTGGAGAGCTAGCGTATTACAACAGGATGGATAAGAGACTGTGAGGAAGAGGTGAAAATTAAGTGCCTAGGGGTGGAAGTAAGAGAACAACTAAGAGAGCTGAGTGGGCAGTTGTAGAGAAAAGTAAAGGTGCAAGGGAGGGTTACCCAAGTGTAATTATGGTTGAAGGAAGTCAAACACATTAAATGCTCAAGGGGGGTAGGGGAAAAGATACCAGTACTGAGAGAGCATGATAGAAGTGTGGCCACAGCAGACTTAAAAAAAAGGGGGGGAAGTGTGCTAGCAAGACACTAACTAAAAGTTTTTGGTAATGACAGGAGTGGGAAGGAACAAGGAGTAATACACAGGGAGATGAACAGGTAATTTAAGTGAGAAAAATCATGAGAATTGTAAATAAGCTGGATGGCAAGGAAGCCTCAGGTCCTGATGCATAGGGAATGTTACAGCTAGGTGGGGAGGTGCTCGAGAGATACATGAAGGTACTGTTTGACAAGTCCCTGGAGGAAGGGAAACTACCAGCAGAGTGGAAGGAGGCAGTGGTTGTTCCTATTTATAAGAAGGGGAAGAGGGATAAGAGCAGCCCAGCCAGCTACAGACTGGTGAACCTCACTTCTTGTGTTGGAAAGGGGATGGAAAGAGTTATGTTGGTTTCTCAGGAAGGAAATGGAGCAGATAAAATGGCTAGATGAGAGAAAGCACAGGTTTAGGAGGGGGTACTCTTGCGAGAGACCGCTAGCATGTTTGTTGGAAGAGTTGGTTGGAAAGGCAGATGGAGGAAGTCCGATAGATGCTTGTTTCATTGACTTATAGAAAGAATTTGACAAGATGCAGCACAACATCCTAATGGGTAAGGTGGAAAGATTGCTAGGGGAGTGGTGAGACTTTCTCGCACATAGACGGCAGAGGGTAAGGGTGGGTGAAGCACACTCAGAGGAGGGGAAAGTGCCTCTGGGATGCCGCAGGGAGGCATTGTAATGGTGAATGATATAGGCACAGAAGTAGTGTGAGGCTTTAGGATGTTTGTGGATGAATGTGTCTTGTATGGGGAAGCTAAAGGAAGATCCAAGAACGTTTGAAAGATGGACAGTAATTAATGGGATGAGGATCAAAATGGATAAAACCAAAATTGTTAGGTTCGCCAAGAGAATGAGGGTGAGTAAGATGGAATACCAGCGGGGAGAAGAGGTGATATGGGAAGCCACCTGGTTTTTTTTTTTTTGCAGGAGGACTTGGGCTGGAAGGAGCAGGTTACCAGAGTGGTAGAAAGGGTGGCAGGCCCTGGGACTGCTGGGGAGGGCACTTAGAAGGGATAGTAGCACATTGAAGGAGAGGGCATACACCACTATGGTATGTCCAGTGTTGGTGTATGCGGCTGCGGTATGGGATCCATACCATGAAGTGGAGGAAAGGAAGATCGAAGGGCGGCAAAGTGGGTAAAGGGAAAACGTTACAGGGGACAAGAAGAGAATGGGGAAAGAGGTCAGCCCTCTTAGACGATAGCGGATCTTGGGTGGGGAACCTTGAAGGAACGGAGGCGGGTAGGGTGGCTGGTGAAAATGTAGCAGGTGCTCCATGGGCTGGGGCAGTTGGGGAAAAATTGGAAAGAGAGCACTACAGGGGACAAAGGGACAGCTATTGCAAGGTCCACAGGGAGAGGAGAACAGTGGGAGGAACACACTCTTTGCTGATCAGGACAGTAAGCAAGTGGAATGAAGCATGTGATATGGCAGCAGAGAGTGTTGAAGTGTTTAGGAGGACGGAGGAAAGCTGAATAGAGAAAACTCTGCCACAGGGCGGTAGCTGGACTGCGGTACTATTATCATTATTATTATGGTATTTTTATTAAAATACATTTGGTGTCTGTAGCAATGCTGGATGTATTTTATGTAATGTTCAAAAATAGGAAGTGTTGTTTTAAGGGCGTGGTCTACCACAATTTTCAATGCCATTTTAAAATTTTTAATGTTTACCAGATTTTTTTGTTTTTCTTATTTTAGACACAAAATGTGACTAAATTTGGCTCCATGATATTTTTTTATCTTTCATAGTTTTCGCGTAATGGCTTGTGAAAGTCATATTTTGCATGTTTCCGTTTTAAGGACTACACTAAAACCAACTGATATATCAAACTAAAAAAATCACAGTTAATAAAGACATTGTAGGCTACAATGTCATGCTCATAAAAATAAAGAATAAAAATTATTTGTATTTAAAAAAATGCACTAATTTTTTTAAATTTGCATTCTTAGTTTTAGAATTTTAAAAAATAAAAATATTTTTATTCTCTATTTTTAGGAGCATGACATTGTAGCCTGCAATGTCTTTATCCACTGTGATTTTTTAAATTTGGTATAGCAGTTGGTTTTAGTGTAGTCCTTAAAACGGAAACATGCAAAATATGACTTTAACAAGCCATTATGTGAAAACTATAAGAGATAAAAAAATTTCATAAGAACCAAATTTAGTCACATTTTGTGTCTAAAATAAGAAAAAAAATATCTGATACAAATAAAAAATATTAAAAATTGTTATGAAAATTGTGGTAGACCACGTCCATAAAGCCTATACATGGTTTAGAGGTTTGTGGATGTTCAAAAAGTGTATTATTAAAACAATGTAGTATTTGTACAACTTGTATTGAGCATGGAATTTTTGTTACCTGCTGTAAGTAATTTTTTTTTTACAAATACATATTTTGTGACAGTGATTTTTTACTTCCAGGTGGTTTTGTCCATTTTTTGATACTTAGTGTTCTTTGCCGTTGTATAATGGAACATTTAATTGAACTCTGTAGTTTAATTTGATATTGTATTTTTTAAAATGTGTCTCTTGGGTTATGTACTTTCAGGAAAATGAAAAGGTTAATAAATAAATATTTACATAAATTGATTTGTGTTGGTGGTTGATATTGAATCCTTTAGACCTACCCTATATTAATTATTCAAAAAGTAATAAGTGGTTGCTGCAATTGTCGGTTGCCAGATGCAGATTTGTTTACATAAATATATTAATTCCAAAACACTACACAGATATTCATAGAAATAGTTTTGTATTTCTGGAAATCTACCCATTCCTCTTATTAGCCCCGTAGTTCCACGACAAAAACTTAATGACATGGAAAGAAATTGGCTTACACTTTGTAAAATATTTTTCAATAAATTATGTATTGTTAACATTTGGAGTATAAGTGCAGATGTTTCAGTGTTTACCATCGTGGTCTTAATACTTATAAGATATATATGGAGCAGTGGTAGAATACAAGGCCAGAGATAATGAAAATAACCTGAGAAAATTCAGAAGCCTATATCGAAGAATTGAGAACGACCCCAACAGGAATTGAAAGAGGATCACCAGGGTGGGAGGCAAGTGCTCACTACCACACATTCACCCTCCCAACGAATTTTGCCAAAATTGTTTGGCACCAGGCAATAATAGCAAATGTGAGAAACAATTCAAAACCTGAGACTATGAATTGTACAATCGGACAAGATCACTCTCATATGTGTAAGAGTATCTGCTTCTCGCCATGATTTTCTAGTTTAGATTCCTGGAATGGTCAATTACCTCCCCCCCCCCCCAATTACTGCATGGTGGCAAGTGTGGTGTGATTCTCCTGGTAGGCAGGTTTTCTCAGTTCTGTCACATTTTATTGCACTCCTGTATTCAGATGATGCTCCACGTTCCACCCCTCATTGGTTTGGGAAGCCAGAATCAAAATAAAAAATGGGCAATTGAATTGATAATGAAATAGGGAAGTAAACATATAAAAAAACTCGCCAGGAATATTAGCTAGTATTCATTGATTGCTGCACAGCTCTGATTCTACGAGTGTACAGCACAAAAAGCCACATAGATAATACCCTTTTTCTTTTAATTCCAAGAACGTGTGTCTATATGCCAAGGATTCCTAAGCCTACATAACTTTCTTTGCCGTCATTTTAGCAGTGATATTTTTTAAACTGCAGTCTTTCTTTGCTATTATTACTGCATGTTTGTAGATTTTTTTAATTTTTAACCGTAGGCCTACATTCATTCTCATAAAAACCAAGTAGGGTAGATAAATATATTGGGACTAAAGCTATTGGTCTCGTAAATTTAAAGAAAACTATTCTAGTAGTTCAGCACTAAGTGACAAACGATTGCCATCAGCAAACAATCCAAGACCCTCACAAATAATAGGTTTACAACTTTGATAATACAAGCAAGTTACAGGTCATAAATATATGCTGATTTAATGGAAACTAGCTTACAAAACACCTAAACGGAAGAAACGTATTTATAAAATCACCTTTTGTCGTATATTTTGTAAATGTAGTAGCATGTTGTGCAATCTAACCTAAAAGGTACACACACAAATAGCTTCACAATTATTCAGCGAGTTTCGCTACTCAATTAATTTCCAAAGTCATTTATTTGCTTATTTCCCTTGATGTCCTCCAAGCGCTTGCAAAAGAGTAATCCTCAATTTTTCCGCATGCATATGTTCTGTCAGAACAAATGCAATGCACACCAAAGGTGACAAATATATTATGAGTATTTAATATTTAAAAGCCATATTGAATAAAAGTTGTTATGTATATACTCAACCAATATTACAAAATTAAATCTGGTATTTATTTCTACAGATCTATCGGGGAAATCACGTTTTTTTAAAGTTGTAACAATCTCGTACGTGCCATTATATAGGCCTATACATTGATTTTTGAATTCCCGCCACAAGTAATCAACATCTCACGCGAGGAGCGCTAGTGTTGGCGGTTGCCAGGCTTTCCCATGCAAAACGGCAGGAGTGTCCGGTATTCCTATTTACTGTATTTGCCCCAACCCTTACATACTCCTTGATTTGCCCATACTATCACTGATCTATGGTGAAAATTATTTGCTCGTGGAATCGAGTCTGTTTCTGTTTACTGCTGTGTACGTTCGGCAAAATTATATTATACTTGCAGATGTCCGATGGTATTGTTGAGCAGGTGAAGAAATTCATCTTTAAATCGAGAGCTGGAAGAACTGAAGTAGACGTGGAATTGTTGGAAATATTTATACCAGAGGTATTTAACTTTAAGCTGTGTGAGATTTCACTTTTGAGACCCATACCTTTTTCAAAATTATGATATAATAAGTACTTTACACTCGCAGTTGGGCTAACGTCCGGTGGCGAGCAGACTTCCCCATCCCCACAGCACCAATCCTCCAGTCCCTTCCTAAACCTTCGGTAAATATAAAGAATTACTTTTCATCTTGTGCCGGCCAAATTATTGTTTTATAGTTCGTTAGTGAAAAGTGTTTGTATGTTCGTTAGAAGCAGTATTACATAATTTTTTTTAGGTTAATTTAGGTTAGGTTAGTTTGGGTAACTTATTCCTAGCCTTACCTTAAATAACATAACAGATTTTTACTTTGCTAAGTACTTCTTTAAATGTCAATATAAACATTTTTCATAAACGATAGCTGTAAAATCAACAGATTGGCCAGTACACTTTGAGCCGCTATTCTTGATATTTAGGCTACCGTGCAATTTTCTATTCCTGTACGTGAAATGTCGTCACTCGATTTTACAATGCTGCCTCTGTCAAAAATTGGAAGCTAAACGAGACAAGCGAAGGCCATAATTGGCATGCTGTCACAGAATAAATAATTCTAACAGGAACGACAAGGAAAGTTTTTTCATTGTTGTTATCGTACCAGCTCTTGGGGTGTACATGAATATAAACAATCCTACCACATGGATTAGAGACATTGGTTTATATAACCACTTGTAGTTCATGAGATACTGTAATTAGTTTGTATATTAGCTTATTTTAAAGTGGTGAACATGACGATTTGAGGCTCAACATCAGATAAAAACTAACTATTAGAAGCAACACAATCAATTTTTTTAACCATTGTTATTGTACGAGCTCTCAGGGCGTACAGGAAAGTAAACAAAGCCATTTGTAATTTGAGACATTGGTTTACAGGGTGTCCACTGACAGGGTCATTCCATGGAAAATCACCCAATTTCAATTACTTTGGTTGCTGACCCATTTTGAAAAAATTTGAAATTTTGTCATACATAATGTACATATTTCAACAGTTCAAACCCAAAGTTATTGATTTTTATCTGCCCTCATTTTGATTTTACAGAACAAAATGGCCGGTACCGTGTACCAAAATTTACATTTTCAAGGGTTTTTGTATTGTTTAATATCTTGATATCCATAAAAGATAC
>PNEQ01003720.1:0-11336 GCA_003012365.1 Medauroidea extradentata
GAACGTTTATAATAACGTGAATTCGACACCATCTTCAAGTTTTGGCCAAATAACAACAATTTTTAAGATGACTTATAACCACCAGAAAATTGTAGTAATATTTTCGAAGTTCGAAGTAAAAATTTTATTTCGAATATGATATCGAATAATGAAAATATTCGATTCGGCTTCGAAATTTCGAAGCTTCGCCCACCCCTATAATACATACTATTTCCAGCGTCGGCGATGGAAGTTAACTGATTTGTTGGTCAGGGCTGCCACTACTACTTCAACAGGTCATACGGTCACGTCCTATTGTTTTAAATGGTTGCCACGTGTCTGGCACGTGTTCAAAATATTGGTAGCATCAGCTGTCAAAACACGGAATTCTTACATGGGATAGACAGTATGTTATCAGTGACGTCGATGAGATTGGTACTTGTGCTATGCTATTGCGAAAACCAGACTGGTAAATGCTACGCAAGTCACATTAATTTAAATATGCAGATATTTGCTGGTGGGCTACATATTGAATTACTTTTAATTATACAGTAGAACCCTCTTATGTTGTTCCCATTTATAAGGTTTTCCTGATACGTAATGCTACTATCATTTGTTTCCTAAAACTGCTTTATAATAGGATTTTACCCTCTTATAATGTTTTCCCATTTATAGTGTAAACATTTTTCGAGTCCCTTCAGAACTAAAATAGAATAATAACCTAACAGAAATTTTTTTTACGTAGGACTACAAATAACTACTATATTAACATGTTTAATTTTTAAACTATACCTCTGAAATCAACAATAGTTTGGCCAGTACACGATGAATAGCTATTCGTACAATGTGTAGGACGTGCTTATATCAGTATAGCCAAAGTGTGTTTTATTGCTTTCTGCGAAACTTTTCGAATTTGTGGAACCATATTGCACTACTGAGAAAATGTTTTAATCTATGTGTAAAGCTACCAAATCTTTATCTGCCACAGTTTCAAGCAAATTTAATTTTTACAAGCAAAGCAGCAACCTGGTGATTTTCTTCAGCTTTCCGCATCAGTGTAATTGCTCAGTAATGAACATCTCCCTCCAACAGAGGTCCACCGTGTTTATAGAAAAAGCATTTTTGACTGGGACATTTCGCAGTGATAAGCTAGTGTTTGGGGGATATTTTCAAATATGATAAGACTTTGGTAGAAGAGTGTACATATTTTTGACATTTTTTTATAGGAGAGCCATGTCTGCCGGAGTGAATGGAGAGCTGGCCGGGAAGAAGGCTCAGCTGATGCCCAAGGTGGTGTTGATGAAGGAGCAGGTTGATAAGATTGTGGAGGTAGCCGAGGCAGAGCTGGGCATCAGTGGAAACATCTCCAAAATATGCACTGAAGTGAAGAATCTGAAGCAGCTGGCAGAAGACTTCTTAACTGCAGCCAATGTGAGTTTGGATGACATTTTGGTATGATTTGTCTGTAAGTTAGTTCCTACTGACTAGTATGTCTTCTTTGGTCAGTTCACTCTCTGAATGTTACTGGCAGTTCTTTGGGAAAACACTGCTATAGTTACGAATTGCAAACTTTTGTGGATAAAATACTCGATAAGTACTGTAACTGTATCGAATACCTGTTTGTTTGGTAGTAATTTTTTTTTGTTCAATAACTCATAAGGTAAAATTTACCTTATGAGTTGTGACCAACATTTACTGTAAAAAAGAAGCTATTTATTGGATCAACTATTTTAACTGTAACATGTTGTTGGCTATATTGTTTGTTTGAACCATTTAGATTAAATAATTGTAATTTTTGGTATGTCCTGTTCTTGCAAAGTCATTTAATCTCAGACGACTTAATTATTTACATATTTACGTTGTTTATTGTTAAATTAATGTGGTTAGTTGTAAACTGTGGTATAAGAAGTCTGTTTCAGAAGGTTTTGAGAAAACCGATTTTTACAATTCAAAAGTTTTTATTGTGTAAGCTGAACTTGTTTAAATTTTTTCTTCCAAATATTTTGAAAATTATAAATGTGTTCACAGAAAAGGTAGATTCGTTTTGAGCTTAAAATTTTGGATGCCTTACACCTACCGGTAATTGGCCTAAACTAATGCTTTATAACACCCTGCATTAAGGGTGCCGTCTACTAGAATCGTGAAGAGGCGTGTAGACCTTTAACAATCCTGATTTCATTCGAAAACCATTCAACACGTTGTCACGCGGTTAGGCTACGAAAAGCATTTAAGGATCTTAGTACAGGTATATAATTTTGCCATTAACTGTTATCGTTCCTAACAAGTATTTCTTTGAGTGTGAAAGTGACCGAATTGGGACTTTTGACGCTGATTTTTATGTAAGAGTAATAATTTCCACGATATTCTGAATATTATAGACCTGTAGTGACTCTTTCCCTTTCGTCGCGTAAGATAAAATTATATGGTCACCGCTTAAAGTTCCATAGTAAAAACGGTTCAGCAGGAACCTTGCACACTATAGTCCAACGCTTGGCTCGTTGAGGCGACGTGGCATATGATGCGCGCTTCAAGATCGACCTTACTGCTCCGTCGCTTTTGAGCCTCTCACGTGCGGGTAGACGGCGCCCTTAAGCACACAATCACATGATTGCAAGTAAATGTGGTAGATAATATTGAATGAGGGTACTCCTGCAACCCTACAACTTAATAATCATGTACTGTACGTGGATGGAAAGCAAATTTAGAAGAGATACTGTCAGAAGAAATTTCAGGACAGTGTTTGGCCATGGGTGTCGCACACGCAGTACATTGCTACTCTTGAATACATTTCAAGTGGCAACTTAAGCTTCAGCCCTGGGATTCATCAGTCCGAAATGAAGCAGCTAAGTATTTTCAACGAGGGAGTGGGGAACGGACCACGCAAAGAACAAGTGTCAGTCACATGCTGGGCCCTTATGTTTAATATAATAAGATTTAATAGGGTGTTTTCACACATGACAATGAAGCACCTCTGCCAACAGTGATGCTGTTGGCACATTATTGCTTCTAGCAGAGGTATTTACTCAGTGACTCAAGTATTAGCATCGCTGTAGCTACTTGTAATAGCTAGCTTGTACGAGCAGTAGTGTTGTAGGAGAGCATTTTTTAATCGCATGACTAGTAGTGAACCATTGTATCAAATGAGCTTTCACATAGGCTAGAACAGGATTATAATTGTTGCAGACGGTGCTTGTTGGTGACTGCAAACTATTTTCAACTGTAATCTGCTAATATCTCGGTGTGTGTATGTGTATATATATATATATATATATATATATATATATATATATATATATATATATAGAAATATTTTTTTTTTTGTTAAAAATTCTATAACTCCGTTTAGCTAATGCGTGGAAAACTTATGCGGTGCAGCATCCTGTATCTGTAATTCTGCTGTCCGAAACTTCTGTTATCCGAATGTAACCTGGGGTGCAGAAAAATACATGGATCGAAGCTAAAGATTAAATTCAAACTGTCAGTGCCAGCGCTGTTTCCATTCAGTGTAGATGTGAATTATGAAAGATAGTACTTGACACCAGTTGAAGAGGGTGTGGGATAGCAGAGTGTTAGTAATGAGTCAAGTGGCAGCAAACAGGAAAAAGTTCTGTCCATGAAAGAGAAGGGCGAGATACTAAAATAACTAGATGCGGCATGTCTGTTAACGTCTCAGTTTTTCTTATGATGTTGGCAAGACATAAGCAGAAAAATCAGCATGGTCAATTTTATTCCGACTCCGAACCAAAGAAAGACATAGAATACAAATAAATAATGCGTTTAAAGGGCGCTGCTTACCTGCTTGCTTGTGGGCGAGAAGCAATGGAATTAGGGTGACCTTGAAGCGTGCATCAAATGCAGCATCGCCACAAGCCAAGCAATAAACTATTGTGTAAGATTCTGTCGCAATTCTTTTTTTCAATAGGACTCTTTGAGTATCTGCCATATGATTTTAATTGGTTTTAAGTCTGTAGCAAAATTCAGCACATTTCTCTACCTAAGTTTCACATACATCTGCGTAGTAGTGCAGCCTGAAATGGCCAATTTTAACTGTGTTAAAGGGTTTCAAATCAGTGCATTATGGCTTTAAAATGACATTGTTTCTGTGGTTGATGTGTTTTTTCTTTTCGTACATTGGAAGATCACTTTAAAGAAAAGTGGAATCTTGATGTGGCTCTCGTTCAATGGTTTTGTTTGCAATGCTCCATACATAGGCCTATATGCCTAATTGTATCATGTCAGTAAAATAATTCTGTGCCTGAAACAGCGGCGGTCATTCCAAGGTCCTCCCCTTTGTTTAAGGCTATGTGTATGTTTTGTTTCAGAAAGGAAAAAAAGAGGACGATAGCCACCTATGTCAGTATGTTGCGAAGATTCAAGGTCTTCGTCCACAGTATTTCAAGGTATGTTTGTTGACATTACTAGGTTACCTTTAAATTGTGTATCTTATTTTCAGAGTCAATTTCTTCATTTCATATTAAGCATTGACAGTACACAAACTTTACATGTGTAAAAAGTTTCTTAACTGACTGTGAATATAAAATGAGTGCAGAGTTGTCATTGCTTGTAGATTTAAAACATACAGCAAGAATAAAGTTTGAAATGTATATTTAGTAATCAGCAGTTCTTCTGAGCATTATGAGTAATCTGTAATGGTGAGTGTTTGAGGTATCCAGTAATAGTTTGCTTTAGCCTGCTGTTGTAAACAGTCTTGGATACTAACTCCCTTGGTTTCAGGGTAGATAAGATCCTGATAGAATATGTTACTGGTATTTGATTTACGTGGGTTTATGCTTGTAACTGCGAAAATAATTCACAAAACAGCTGCTGAAATATTGGTATTTGAAATAAATATGCACTGTCAGTGGTCAAAACTCACCGCAGGCAGCCGTCTACACATTTTTGGTCGTGCTTTATGCAAAGTGGTGGATGGTAGTAAATAGAACTTCTTGTAATCTAGGGTGTGTTCCATTTCTTACACTTGCGTGTGCGTAGTGCTTAAGCTGGTTTTACACAACGCAATTTATTTCTCGCACAGCTCCTTGCACGCAATCGCTCGTGCAATAATTGCATGCAATCTCTCATAGGCCATACAGCGCAATATTCCGAGCAATATACATGCAATTTGTTTTCTTCCCGCCAAAAGTTTAGAACAAATGGATAACCTAAAAGCACAGGATGTAGGCTACACTTGCCGTGATGGAAATGTTATCTGGCGAAAATTAAAATAATCGTGAACAATGTAGGAACTTGGTTTTTTTATCTCTTCAGTGGCACGGTAGTCTTTTCCCGGACTTCCGATACAGACGCGGCCACCTCCTTTAATATATTCTCGCATAAATGTTTGTTGTGATAATTTAGTGATTTTGTATTATAGTGTGCTGGACATTATTTTGTATTCATCCAAAAACTGCAAAAAAAACACTCTGGTGTCGATTCCATGTTTGTTGTTTTTGTTTATACTCACAACTACGTGCATACATTTACTTCAGAGAATAGCCAATCACACTGCTTGTTCCACGCAACTTGCATCGAAATATAGAGCATGTTCTATTTGCCGAGATTGCACCGCCGCTTGCATTGCATGTGAGGTTCCGAGAATTGTGTGTCTGAGCTGCAATGCAATATCAACATATTGCGTGGAAATTGCATGCACATTGCGTCGTGTAAAACCAGCTTAATTCTGTTGCATGCACAAACGCGCCTGAACATAGCCTGTTGTTCCAATACTCTATGCAGGTTCTTTTCTAGTGATGACCAACATGGCATATTTTGGGACGTGCCTATGTTTATTGTTACAGACTTTTTTTAAAATTGTGATTAATGGTAAAAGCCTGCCGATAAAAGAAAGCTTTTGTTAGAAAAGTGTGACCACATTATGAAAATAGGTATTTAGGTATCACGTCTAAGAAAATTATAGCTATGTACATTGGAAGTCCGCTACTACGAGTACGGGATATTAAGAGACGTTCGTAATTATGTTTTGTAATGCACCGTCAGTTTGTGTATGCAGTTTATTATATAAATATTAAGTATTTATGAAAGGTATCGTCATGAGCACATTCGTAGATACGAGAGATTCACAAGCAACAATCATCAGCGTACCGTGCAAAATGATTTTTTTTATTATAAGTAAACATACACTAGACCCTCGATTTTACGGACCCTGGATTTAACGAAGGTAGCGATTCTACGAATACAATCTCAGGAACCCTCAAAAAATAACAAAATTCTGTGACAAAAAAATTTTAAGGAATTACATTGACAATGAATAACACACATACAGTATTATCTAATTCACTGCATTAAAATATGAATTGTAGAGTTGCAGTTATTACTTGGTAAGTTATAATATTAAAAATAAAACAAAAATAGTGAAATTCTGTTTAAAAAAATCCGGCAGTGACAGTTTGAAAACCATGCGGCGGCGCCTGTGCCAAGCCGGCTGGCCTGTCTCCATCAACTACGACATAGTTGGATCTATATTGAGGTCGTACTAGCCGCAAAGTTTCAGCGCATGCGCATATGCTCATTTAACTATAGTACACCTCGTTCTAGGTTGTTTCACGACGTCTTATATCTCGCCTCACGCCGAATGTGTTTACGTTTTTACACGAACCCTATAAATATTAACGTGAAATGATTTGTTCTTTATTGGGTTAACACCATACATGCTTAAAACAATTAACTTTGCGCATAATTTGCTTAAAATGTGTTACTTCGTGTTGTAAATCGTGTGAGCGATAATAGTGTTACCTATCAGCGACATGTAGAAACATTTGTCTCCACTCTCCACTATGGTTATGTCGAAATTGAAAAATAAATAGACGATAGTTTATTACGTGATCCCGGAACTCCCAATTTATTTTTACCGCATATACTGGCTGTGAAAGTGATAATTTGCAACCAGTTATACATGTAATTCTCACGAATTTAGGTAAGAACGTCACAAAATGGCGTTTTTAAAACATTGAACGTAGGTACATGCTACGGTGACGCTATCTAGCTTCCGTCTTGTGAATGTTCGTACAGTTGCGCTTTGTGCTATCTGTCCACTCTGCACGCTACTTATATGTACGTTCGTGTACAATTCATCAAACGTCGGATTGTTTTAACGTTAAGGTATATAAAACTGTGCAGTGAATAAATACATCTGCTTTTTCCTTCTTTCTTTGGTGAATAATTTACAAGGGCATTGTTCTAGTAACGAATGCCTACTTTTTTTTCCATTGAACGCTATGCAAATCGGGCTGTTCGCTCGCAAGGAGGCGTTCGACAGCTCGGTTTTCTCATTTTTTAGGACAAGGGTCAGTTATATTTATTGTTTACTTTAGCGGCGTTCTTTTAATTGTACGACGTCTATTGATATAAATTTATATTTCAACTATCACTTGCTTTATTTTTCCGTTAAGTGCTATGGAAGTCGGCCTATTCGCTCGAGAGAAGACACTCGGAATGTCTATTTTCTCTTTTTGGAGACAAGGGTCAGTCATATCTATCGCTCAACTGTGTGACGTCTAGCTGCTGATATCAATATATGTTTACATTATTAGGTTAATTAATTTCCCGCAAAATGCTACGAGAGTCGGGGCCCGACTACAGACACTTTGCAGAAAAAATGCAATTTTAAAATTTTCCTTTACGTCTGGGGGGGGGGGGATAAGCCGCTATCGATTTTACGACGGTAGCAATTTTACAAATGCGATGAAAGGAACTATTGAGTATTCGTAAAATCGGGGGTCTGGTGTAATATAAATAGCGTACGTGATAATCATCGTTCATCGGCTTAACATGGCAGAGTGAAAATGTGAGATACGGCAACGGTGGAAATACATTTCTTCTCGCAATGCTGCAGTGACTTGCTCGACCTCAATTGTTATGGACGCCACCTTGGTACAGCGCGAAATGGAATGTGGGCCGTGTACTGAGTACACAGCATCGCTTGTGTGCATCTTGGTTTTATTGTGATAACGAACGGCATTGCAGAATCGGTTTCGAAGTCACTATCTTTTTTTTTTTTTTGTATGTTATACAGCAAGAAGTTAAAATGTTACGTTTATGTAACTCAACCTGCTAGAGTTGTTTGTAGAACACGTTATATTTGTCCGATCATGGCAACGAACCAGAAGCAAACTTCATTTGGATCACTTTTTGAACGCCTGGACTTGAAGTTTTACACTACCCAGCGTAACCCGAGTAAGTCAGTGTTCTACCCAGCAGAAATTTAGAGCTGGGTGGTTCATGAGATCAGCCCGGTTGATCGTGGAATAAGCTTGATGGCGTTGATGGGAATGTCTGTTTCTTAGCCGGGCGGTAGTGAAAACTACCCGGGTGGGGCGCCCGGCAAAATGGGTCTAGGGAGAACACTGTAAGTTAATAAACTTCTTGTGTCGTGTTTTTATACATTACGTGTTATGATTTCTTAACGGTAGGTTTTCATTTTAGCTAATTTCTGTTGGAATGGATAAATAAACTGTATTCTTACTAAAAACAGTTATTGTCGCTTTGACTACTTGACAACAGAGATTAGAGAAACATATGGAACAGCCACGCCCGTCTTTTGTTAGTCCAATTATAAGATCTTATTGGTGCAGTATTGTTCGTTTCAGCCAATCACAAGTGAGCTGGCTGTGCTGTTCGTTTTATTTGCCGCCTCGCTAGACGTCCATTTTTGTTTTGTTTACCTTACGTTTTGCAGTGTTGTAGTGAGTGAAAATGTTAACAAAAAGCTAATGGAGATCAAGAAATTGTGCTGTAATCTCTATACAGACACGTGTAAGCACACGGCCGTTAATACCTGGGGGAACAATCCCACACCTGAGCACTCACCCTAACCTCTGCTCGATTTGGTGAACACATATTCAGCAGTCAAACGCACACAACATGAACACTGGGGAAGGGTTCAACTCGCTACTGCAATTAAACTGACAGTCCCGATAAAATGCACAAAATATATTGACAGAAATAATCCGGGTACATAAGTTAACATAGCCAACACCAGGCTTAATCAGTACAAAATCCGAAGGCAATCACTGTTACACCAGTAATACAAACGTGACAAGAAAAAGCCTCACAGGCATCAAAAACGCCAATACACTATCTGAAACGGTCAATGCCGCAATTAACAGGCACAAATTAAACAACTGGGCGCGAGCCTAACGCTCGCTCCGTACTTGCCTCCCGACCGCGACGACACATCCCCGAGGACAGTGTAGGGAAAGACTGATAACGAAAGAAAGTAAATGAAGCAAACGCGAACTGAAAATAACACTTACCAGTCAACGAGGATGTGCAGCCGCGGGCGCGAGCAAGCACAGGTAACCCACACGAGAGCTCACTACTAACTGAACACCTCTCCAGCCGCTAGGAACCGGCTCACACCGGGAAGGAGGGAGAGAGAAGGGAGGCAGGGAGGGGAGGCACGATGTCAGCCGAAGACGGCCGAAGGTCTAGAGAGGAGGGGCGGGCTACGTCAGAGAACGACGTGACATGAGGCCAAGTCACAGATAATCGTTTGGCTACGCTCAGATACCAGTAGTCGGGGGGGGGAAGCCACACAATATGGGCAGACATACATTAACTAGGGCTGAGCCCAGCTCAAAATAAATAAAATTATTGCATGTTACGCCTACTAAACACATGCCTATGGTTTTTGAGAGTCTTGTTTTATAATAGCAGAGATACTAGCCAAGGTAAACTGTACTGTTATTATTTCTATCCCACATACGTCAATAACTTAGAAAATTGTTTATTTATACAGTAAAACCTCCATTAACGAATATTCTACTTAACGAAAAACCCTGTACAACGAAGTAAAGATTTGGTCCCGCCAAGCCCCCATAAGAACAATGCATTTTTAACCTCCAAATATCGAAATTTACTTTGTTCACAATGGTGAAATTCTCTCTACAACGAACGATCAGTTTTAAAAAAATCACACGTCAGTAATTATATTCAACAAGACACTATTTTTTTATTTTTCTCGCACTGAAAGTACGTTTAAAACCTTGATGCATACAATAAAAAACTGTAAATAAACATAAACAATACGTCTTCAGTTCCATAGTTTAAAGATACACACAAGGTGCGCATGCGGCACTTGGCATAAAATGGCCGCCTAACTCTTTGTTGCAACTTCAGCGCTCGTGGTGGTGGAATTCCATACCATGATTTCGGCGAGATAAGCTTTTTGAATCCCATATTTCTGTGGTTAAAAGTGCGCATCCCGACAGTGTACATCATCTGTGACATAGGCCTCTGTTGTTAATTTGTTTTGCTTTTCTATCGCCGAATTAATGACGGTATTTTGAAGTCTAATATTTAGCACGTGGTTAGTTGTAACTTTAACGTGGATGTGTTTGAATGAAATGTTGCAGCAAATAATAATAATAATAAAACTAGAAATTTAAAAAGTTGTTCATCAAAGTGATAGTGTGAGATACTGTAGTTAACGATTTCAACATTCGTGTCCAAGCCTACACTATCAGCCATAATTTCAAATCGTAGGCAGATAGAAAACAAACACTGCCTTTGTTGGCGTAAATAGGAAACTTATTAAAGTATGTAAAAATTAAGTCATGTACAAGGAAATTAGATTGGTGCTTGGAAGTTAGGGACATTAAAAAGTAATGCTTCGGGACTTATTTTTTAAGGGAAGGCTTGGCATGAAGTACTTGAAATGTGAGTAGAAAATTAGCAAGCATCCAGTGGCTGGCATTTATAATTTAAAGTCATTGTAACACACTATGAAGTTATCTGGTGAAGAGCTTGGTGTAACTCTGATATTCTAGAAACATGGCAACCTAACGTGTGAAATTCCATGTGCAAGACATTTTCAGTTGTTCATAATCTTTAAAATAAATAGCAATCTCAGCAATATTATCTTTTTTTTGGTTGCTTCTATAATTCCGAGGATATACTGTGAGTTGTCGACCAAGGTTTTGTAGTTCACGTGAAATTCTATGTCGAGTAGAAATCAGTTGTATAAAACCTCTACTTAACAAACCCCCTTACAACAAACATGTCATTTTTTGGTCGCTTGAGTTTTGTTCAATAGAGGTTTTACTGTACATATAAACATTCTGTTCTTACGACAATTTTTTGTGCCTTTACGAACTCTCGTAGTAACGGGATTCCACTGTACTTACAATGCGAAATTTAAATTACTATAGGTGATTCGGAATAAAGTGAGCACTAAAAAAAGCCCTGATTAATTTCTATTTTCTGCCAGTTTATATCTTTCCGCTACATGTAAACATCAACATTGCCACGTGCTTTTATTTACATAGTCTTGTACAATGTTTACATTTACGTTAAAGTGCTCCGATAAATTTTAGCTACAATATGTACTCATTAAATGC
>PNEQ01003721.1:9260-33253 GCA_003012365.1 Medauroidea extradentata
GTGACTGAGTTCGCCTTCCTGCCAACTATTTCACTTCTGTATTCCTAAATATTCTGTGACCATGTAGTACTTGACATATTAGTTTAAACAACCGCTTATCCTCAGAATAATGCCGTAATTGGTTTGTACATCAATTAACATTTGTAAATGGTAAATGTGACGTTACTTACAAGTCAATGTCCTAACAGATTTTAAAAAAGTGTCTACTAAATTTCATTGTAACCAAACTTCTATGAACTCCAAGACCATGACCACGGTCTTAGAATTACAGGTCTGGACACTCGCCTATCTACCAATGCTATTGAGTTGACCCCGTCATGACTGAAAGCGCCATTAGCAATGAAGCGTTGCTTTAAGGCCTTGTTACCGAGATTTGCAGTGATTTCGAAAATATTTTTTTAATGCTACCTAATAATCATATCGAAATTTCGTTGCACAGTTTTGACACTTATATGTTATAATTTGTAACTGAATTTTTTTGTAGAATTATACTGAACGGTTTTTTAGATTTCATTACGCAAAGTACCACGTTTTTCGTCGTGAAAATAAGCAGAAATGAATGAAATAATTTTTTTGCTAGCGAATGGTACATTATTTAAAAAAAAACGCGTCCACAGTATTGTGCATTGTGTGATTGCACATTGACTCAAATTATTTCAAAACTTTTGGTTAAAAAAATTTTGGCGCCAGTTTGAAAAAAACTCGGGAACAAGCCCTTAACATTGCAATATAGGGTCGTACTACCCCATCTCCTAGCAGTTTCGACACGTGCTTGCTCATTGTAGATACATTTACACAATGGTACAGAGTGCCAGTGGCGCCAGTCAGTCTTAAGAAGGTCAATTTCCAACTCCAAGTGTCCAGACCTGTTCCTCTATGGCCGTGACCATGACAATCCAAAGAGAAAACGAGTGCGATAAAACCACGCCTTGTCGCTTCTGTTACTATGTATTTATTCTGTGACTCAACTGTACACAGTAATAAGAACTGGGAGAGAAACAGGCCATGACATTTTGTTAAGGAACCATCCCAGCATTCACCTGAGCGATTTCGGGAAATATATGAGGGGCTTAATTATTGTGGTGTAAGGCACGTAAAGTAATTGTCATAAGAACAATTAATTGCTTTTACATATAAAATACAGCGCCCGTTTTTTTAGTACTTGAACATTACATCGAAAATTTAGTAAAAAAGTGCAATAATTGTAACGCAACTTTCTTTTAAAACATATTTAATATGAATAACAAAAAGCACCTCTTAATAAAAGTGACTTACACCACCATCATTCTAAGACCCTCATATCTACTCGACAAAAAAGTTTCATCGATTTATGACGAGTAGTTAAGATTTTATCGATGATTAAGTATTCCAGTTGTTCGATCGACATCTTACCTTCCCGTACCCTTTAACGGAATACTTTGAAAAAACTAAAGACTAAGGACAGTAGTATTATGCACAACTCTACACTCTAAATCTGAATTAGTCAATATTCACTGATTCACGCTGATAGATGGAGCAGTTTCAACAGTTTAAATATGTGAATATAGTCACTATTTAATTAGTGAAGATTCACTGATTTCCCTATAAGAGTGCCAACATCTCACAAGTAAATCAGTGAATATTCACTGTTTTTCCAGTTGTTTTCAAAGAACAGTTTTCATTTATTGAATCAGTGAAAAATTACTGGAAAATCTGTGGACATTCACTAATTAACTCGTGGAATGTTGTCACTCTTTATCGGAATCAGTGAATACTCACAGACTTTTCAGTGGTTTCTCACTGATTGAATTTGTTTAAACTGCTCCATTCATCGGCGTGAATCAGTGAATATTCACTAATTCAGATTTAGAGTGTATGTACGCGTTTTGCAAAATAATGCACCGTTTGTCCGAAAAAAAATATTTCTCTTGATTTAAGCTTACTTTCATAACAAAGTTGGTGAAATTTTGGATGTAAAAATTGGGGAAACAATGAAGTTTATTGCTACCAAAACACTACGTACAGATTATGGCATATTTGTGACGAATCACTGTAGGAATTCTTTGACATAAAGGAAACTTGTAACTTTTACTATACTAGTCATAATTATCCTCTTTAGCACGGCCAGCTGTTGCCAGCAATGTTTAGATGATTGTAATGAACAACACGCGGTATTGATAGGGGGCACGGCTTTGGGGCCGTAGCTGGGGCCGTTTCGTGCTATCACTGGAAACAGTGGTTGCAAGAAAGAGTGCCGCTTTGTTAAGACCAAAAATCTAAACATACCTAAGCTAAAGTTAGAACTTATATCTATTTGGGTGATTTGTGTGTAAGGTGAGGTAAGAGAGTTTTGTGGTCCTTTAACAACGAGGTCTTAAGTGTGCGTGGTATATATTTCAGTGCTAAAATCATAGGTTCAAAATTTATGTTTCTCGAAGCCAAGTTACAAAAATTAATAAAACAGCACTCCCAGACAATAGTTTTTGCCAACTTCCTGAACAAAAATTTTTCTCTAATAACGTATATCTGAAGAACAATCTCTGACGCCGAAATCTCGTACATTTAAATGCAGCGCAAGAGATCACGCTTAACAAATGCATACATCTGGATGAATGTGTGCTCACACAGTTCCCAAATATAATTATCAAGGATTGTAGTTCTTCTACATCGACTTTGAAAAAGTGAGATCTCAATTGTAGAACTCAGCGCTTATTTATCTACCACGCCCACTTATGACCTGATAAGAGTGAAGTGGCGTGAAAGGACAACACAGTAAACATGCTCGAGCCAGGATTCGAACTTAGGACCTCCCGCATGACAGGCGCCTAACCGACTACACTACGGAGGCTGACAATCTGGGTGAAATTTTTAAAGGTGAGTGTCGAAGGTCAATTGCACCTCCAATATGGCGGATTGGTTCAATGTCGCGGTGCCTGGAACCGGACACCACAAGTTGCCTTGGTAATATTCAGATTATTCTAATAATGCGTGTCACCTCGTTCACAAAGGCACGAGTATTTCGCGTGTTGATTCTAGATCAGGTTGAACGTGAAGAACGTATACTTCACTGCCACTTCTGTTATAAGAAAACAGATGTTTCGACACACATTGGACGACTGCAAACCAGTAATAAATAAGGAAATAATTCGTGGAGATAACGCGTGTTACTCACTGGTACGGTTACAAGCCAAATGGATTTTCGACCTTGGCCGCTGCATGTATGGGCTTAGTAAGTAGTCTCGACTGCTGACAGATGAATACCCGGATATACTCGTGCCTCTCTGCTCTTAGAGACCGGAAATGTTCGCGGTTCACTGACATGTGGGATAGCCTCCAAGAATATGTGTGTGTTCAAGCAGACATGAACAGCTTATTGGCTGCTCGCTGACACAGTGATGTCACGTGACTGTTCATGCATTTACTTGCTTCTTTACTATTAGCTCAGTTCCCTCCAGGATATGTCGAATAAGTAGGGACTAGAAGTTTCCGCGGAGAGGTGTTTGCATTGTTTGCATCGTCTTGTTGCAATGCCTTACGTGCACACCTGCAGTTCTGCGCCATAGTAGAGACGGGAAAAATTCACTAATTCACTGACCTGTAGGATAGCCTACACGAATATTTATGAAAACGTGCCAAGAGCAGCTGTTTATTAGCTGCTCTCTAACATAGTGAAATGGGGATGTATTCCGTTACAGTTTTATTATTGGCTCAGCTACTTCCAGGAAGTGTCGAATAAGTCAACGGCCAATTGTGCACGTGATACAGACCTAGACCTATAGTTGCTGCAACTCTAGTTTGCACCTAAAGAAAACGCGAAGTTCTCAGGTCTCTACTCATAGTTATTGGCAGCTGTATTTGAGCAGAGGAGTATCTCATTTGACTGTGCCAATCAGGTCAAGGTTAACTGCGACACCACACGTCTGTGAGTTTAAAAATCCAATCATTTAGACCACGATCTTTCAAACTATTGCTATTAATACGAAAATTATTCCAACCAAATTTGAGACTGTACAGTCATAAAATACACAATTCTGCCAGACAGTTTTTTTAAAGACTGTACCGTTTGTTTGGTAGCTAAAAATAATTTTGCTTAATTTTGGCTTATTTTGACAACAACATTTGTGATATTCCATGGGCAAAAATCTAAAAATGCGATTGGTGTATTGCAGCAGAAAATTTCAGATACAAAAACTGTGACATGTAAGTGTTAAAACTGTCAGAATAAATTTTTGATATATGTATTAATTTGCGTCAAAAAATATTTTCGAAACCACTGAAAAACTAAAGATCGAGGCCTTAACCATGATGCATAGCTACTGGTGTGTACCTTAGACACTGAAACAAGTGGGAGTAAACACATTTTCGTGAAAACTTTCTGTCCCTACCAGTAAGTTAAAGCCCAATTGTGAAAGTGACACGAACTTAACAACTGTGTGAATTCTATCTTGTGCCCAAAATAAAAAGCGAATTTTTTAGGTTCCTACTCACAGATCTTCGTGACAGGTCATTGGTCCTCTGTGAAGGAGGCGTGTAGATGCTTACCGGTGGTGGAGGCTCCAGGCCGAAGCTGGAGGAGCGGCTGGAGCGGCGGCTGGCATTGTCTCCGGCCAGCTGGAAGGGCCTGGAGTCATATATCCTGGAGTTGGTTCCAGCGTAGATGCTGCCCATGGATTGTCGCGCCCACCAGCCTGGGGTGCCTCGCCGCTGAGGACCTGAAGACATGCCGCTCGAGCGCCGGCTGCCCGCTGTAACACACCCACTAACTTTCTACGTCTTGCACAACTAGCATTCTCCATGTGATATTTGAGGTGTTCAGAAGCCATACCGACTAACTCCATTTTTTGTCATTTTTAAGTTTTGCAAGTGGTTGTATCAGAAATTATGCCATCCATTCAGTGGCCAAAACGAATAACTCCATACGTACACAATAGTTCGCAATGATGCAGTAACATTTCTAGCACCTGAATATTTCAACAAATATTTCAGTTGCTATAGCGATTAACTCCGTGAAACTTGCAGTTGTTTTATTGTTTGTTTCAGCCGTTGTTTTGAGAGGTTATGTTTGATTTGTGATGTACACGATGATTACGGACATGCTTTAATCATACTGTTACATTACTTCTATTAATTTAATTATAAATGAGTGGTTCTGAAATTGATAGTGATATACGTAGCACTATAAGTTATATTTGTGTTGACTATACAGACACAGATCCAGACTATATCCGTGAACCTATGGCCGGCACGTCTATAACTAGTGCACACTCTGAATTAAATGTAGTGAGTGTAGAATCACCTATAGAATGTAGAAAAATAATTATTAGTACGCGTAGGGGTGGTTCGATACTGAATTTAAAAAATATATATACAGCGCGATTAGTTTTTTAAACTGAAGTAATTTTAAAATATTTAATTCTTACTGTCTAATTAAAAATTTAACCAGTAAGTTAACTTACTTAAAGGGCAAGAACAACGTTAACTTGATTTTTCATTGGTTTATTGTATAACACATTTCAGTTCATTTAATCTGAACATTTAATTTTTTTACTATAAAATTCAAAAATAAGAAACCTTTATAAGATTTTTACCAATAATTTTGTAATTAAATGTGGTACATTGAAGTTATGCAAAAGAATATTTCCAAATTTTTTCTAGATAAAGAAAAATTGGGCAGAAAATTTTTAAATTCGCCTTAATATGGGGTACTCTTTAATCTTAAAGTTTTTTTTTTAATTTCGGAAATATGCTTTGGGTGTAAGAATCTCAAGCTAATATCTCTCACAGTGTGTAAATTATAGACGCAAATGTTGAAAATAGCGATTCTTTGTCACCGCAACTCGTCCTAGAGAAAAAAAGGTAGAATTAAGAAAGGGGGTCTGCTGACGTCTGAACTCGATACCTCATAAGAAACGGAAAATGGATTTGTGCATAATTCATTAGAATTTTGTTGAATAAAATTCAGTTGGCAATCTAACTCCACAAAAATATAGTTTTTCCTTTATATTATTTTTATAAATTTATTTACAAGGCTATAAATATGAAACCATGCAAATTTTACCACTTGCATTTTTTACACGTAAACATATTTGACGTGTCCTACTGAACAATTGATAACCATTGAGTTAGTCGGTATGGCTTCTGAACGCCTCATTTGGACGATTTATCAATGTGTCAGTGTTATAAACTGAACAGTTTTTTTTGGACATGCGTTATTGCGAGCGTTGCAGTGTTGCAGAAAAACCCACAGTAAAAAACAAAGTAAAAATTATAGCCAGTAATAGCTGTCATCAACAATTCTGGAGAGGAATGTAGTCGTACCACAAAAGATGACACGAAATAAAAAAAAAAATAAAAATAACAATTGAAACTAATTTCAGAAGTAATGTAGTTGTTGTATGAAGATAGTCGAATCAAAAGAACAATAAAATAAACTACAAAATAAGATGTATTGTAATTGATACAAAAATGTACGAGGATATCGACAGCACAGAAGACCAGACACACGAATGGCTGAGAACACAGATGACACAACAAAGAGAAAACAGACGAATAGTAACATACTTCCTGTGAAGGCAACACCTAATACTGGCTTTTTTTACATCCTGTTTTATTATAGCTATGTCCTAAAATCGGTTCAGTTTATAACATATTCGGCCTTCTTAGTCTGAACTACTTGACGACAGATTACTAAATCCTTTACTACAAATAAATGAGGTGCTCACGAGCTCTCTCAGCTGTGTGTTTTGAATCTGCCTAGGCGGAAGAAATCTGATCATCTCTACAACCAATCTACTATTGGACAAAATGTGGAATTTTAACACCTGGAAATCTTGGTGGACACCACTTTCATTACAACATTACATTATAGCATTGTTTATTATGTTAACACGGTTATGCTAACAAAACTTTTTTAATAGTATAACTATAACTTCTCTTAATATTCTTCTTGATCCTATTACATTATTGTTTCGACTAGGATAAATAAATAACTAACAGTCATCCAAGTCTAGACAGCCTTTAATCGCTCCGGACAAGATGTACCATAAACGAAGTTCCTAGAGATCTGGAAAACAGGGAGAACCTGCCGATGGCCATGAAATTTGAAAGTGGCCAGGAAAAATTTGAAAAAGTCATGGGAGTTGCTTTCGAAGCCTTTAAATTTAGGCGTATGTTTGACACTGCAGTTCTGTAATACACTACATTTTAAATAATTTTGTGAATGGAGTTTATTTAAATTCTACGCAATTTTTTGAATGTGTCGTTCAAAACAGCAGTAATCCTGAGATTTTCTTAGCAATTACTCGACGGACAAAACAATTTTTTAAAGTTGTTAATTTGAAAACAGATAAAAACGAACAAGTAAAAGAAATATTGAGAAAAGTAATGGAAGTTTTTGTTTCATTCACTTTAGGGCAAATTATTCAAAGGATTGCGCAAATATATATACATATATATATAGCACTTTTGTAAAAAGAGACGAAAGATTGATAATATTTTTGGTTCTCTACATTTGGTGATCCCGACGTAATCCTAATAGTGGGTGTGTTTTAAGGTAAACTGTATAGCCTAATTTTAATTGTATTGCAGAAGGTAAAGTCATGGATAAGTTGTTGCGTAAATGGAAGCCAGTACGCTCCTTATTTTCCAAGTGTTATAACTAGCTTAATCGTCTGTTGTCTAATAACGTCGCAGAAAAAGAAGTCAGAGAAAAAGTTGTTACTTTATAAAGATTAGGTGGAGAAAATTTTTCCATTTCTATAGAAATGTTAAAGGATGATGATAAAACTAACGTAGACTACGAGGAAAAATAGATGACTTTTAGCAACACAAAGAGAAACTGGAGAGTGCAATGAAACACCACCTATTTCCCGAAAGAAACTTAAACTGCCAAAGAGAGAGTTGAAGAAATTAAAGGGTTGTGTGAAAGGTTAGTTAAGTTTCTGGAGTCGGTTTAAGCGCATTCATGAAGATAAAGAAGCAGAAGATTAATATAAATTCCAGTAACTCATACAAGCAACTTTAGAAGAAACGAGGGCAAAGGTAAATAGTACATGGTTTTCCCCTTACAGCAGGAAATTATCCTAAGGTGACAAGAGTGTTTGTAACAGACAGATTTGGTCGTGAATAACTACTTATTGAACTATATGTAAGAGAATTGTTGAAGTTAGTATTTGAACATAAAAATAGCCAAAGGCAGATACTGTTCATCTCAACACGTTGGAGTAATATTTAAGATCACTAGAGTCTATTGGAATGATATCTGATAATTATGCTGTAATGTTATTTTCCTTGATGGAGTCCTATATGTTTGAAGATTTACTAAGAGTTTGGTTAAGAAGTCATCCAAAAAAAAAAACGATTATTATTGTTATAAGGATAATGCACATAGTAAGAAGTTCAAACAGTCACTGATTTTTTCTTAAGAGTGATGTCGAAGGAGAATATCGTATTTGTTTAACAAAAACTGGATTCAGACCATACAAACAAGTTGACAGTCATGATATAAAGGAGAAGGGTAGCTACAACAAGTGAACTGTTCTTTGGAGAAGTTTCAATTAAACAGAAGGAATGTTCACCTCTCTGATATCAGAGAAGAAAAACCACCGATAGAACTTCATTTAGGGGCTGATGTTGCTGGAATTTTATGTTCAGGCAAGACAGTAAATTTGTCGTCTGGTTTAGTTGCTGTGTACACAAACCTTGGATGGGTAAATATGGAAAAAATTGACAGCCGTCTGAATGAGAGTAGTCGGACAATGATGACGACACATATGTCTAGCATTGCAGACTTGTGGAGACTTGAAGTCTCAGGGACTTCAGATCCACGAGAGGACTTAAAACCAAGCGAATAAGAGGCTATTGTTTCGGACCATTTCAGAAAAATTTCTTAAGGTAAACTTCGAGGGACGGTACGAAGGGAAACTCCTGTAGAAGGGAAATCTAGATTATTTACCTGTCAACAAAGATGTTTTACAGAGAAAAGATTGAGCGGTGTTGCTGCAAGATTGAAGAAACTTTATCACTGAATGATTATTTGTTAAATGGACCCAATTTAATAAAAACAATCCCTATATTGCCGTTCCAATCCCGTAAGAATAAAATTGGAGTTGTAACTGACATCATGCAAACATTTTGGTAAATTTTCATAGAAGAAGCAGATAGAGATTAGTTACTATTCCTGTGTTGGGAGAATTCTATCAGGAAGAAGATGAATGTTATCAGACACTGTAGGGTTGTGTTTGGAGTAAAATTGAAATTGTCCCTATCCTCTTGAAGCAGTGATTGTTCATTACCTTTCAGAATGTTGTTCAGCAACTACAGAAGTAGCATAAAAATTCAAGTATTCTTTTCGTGGATATAATTATGTGACGTCTGTAGCACTGAAGTGATAGAGAACTTTGTAAAAGAATCAGAAAGGTTATTGTAAGGTGCTAAATTTTATTTCAGAAATTGAGAATACACCAGAATGATTGAAACAACTTTTAAACCCACGTCAGTTATTGGTTTAAAATGGGATAATGAAGATAATGTCCTGTATAGTAATACAAAGAATATTGATAGCCCATCGAAAGCTTCGTAGCATAGTCGGTTTGGTGCCTGTCTCCGGCGCGAGAGGTCTTGAGTTCGAATCCCGGATAGGGCGTGGATGCTGTGTTGTCCGTTCACTTCGCATTACCCTTGTCGGCTCTTAAGAACTCGTTGTTAAATGGCCGTAAAACCCTCTCATCTTTCCTCTAACAAGAAGAAAATTGTGGTCCGTCTCACCAAGACATTTTTTACTCCATTGGTTTCAGCTGCCCTTTCACTTTGTAGCTCAAAATGTTGTTGCAAGAATGTTGGAAGATTAATTCCAGCTGGGATGCAGAGGTACCTCAAGTTATTGAGAAAAATTTTCTGAAATGCGAAGTGAAAATCCCAAGATTCACGACACTTCACACCTCAGAATCATTAGAACATGTGTTTTGTGATGCTTCAGGAGTAGATTATGCAGTTCCAGTGTTCCAAAGAAGACAAAAGTGAAACTATATTCATGTACTGTTGATTCAGAGCAAATCAAGAGTTGTTCATTTGAAAAATCTATCGATACCCAGACTTGAGATATTAGTCTGTTGTATTAGCCGCCTGGCCAGTTCTGTAAAGAAACAATAAACGTTGAAATCAGTTGGAAATATTAGTTGACGTACTCGACAACTGCATTGGATTCAACGTGATGAATGCTGGGGAGCTATCGATGGCGGCAGGGTAAAAGAAATTTGTCTTTTGATAAAGAGTGAAATTTGGCATCACATTCCAGGTCCAAAAAAGAATCTTACAGACCTGCCTTCGCTTGGATGTTCCGTTGGAAGGTAGTTGTTTGCCAGAAGGTGGCAAGGTCCTATTTGATTAATGAGAGAAGGAAATAATTGACTTCAACTGAACAGTTTAGTGAATTTTAGAAGAAGTAAATCAAGAAAGTAAATTGTAATTAATAACAACATTTACACCAGCAGAAGGTTTTCCAGAGTTATGGTATTTAAGAGATCTACAAGACTAGCTGTGGTAGGCTGGTGAGAACTACCCAGAGACTGGAGGATTAAATAATTAATATTTATTGATTCATTGGTCCCAGATTCTCCAATCAAAATGCGAGGAAGTTGAAGACATCAGTGATTCAGAGATTATTTTATTAGTTACTCTATAGATTAAAAAACCTTTTTAAGTTGTTGATTTGCAAATATAAAAAAAATAAAAGAAAATATACACTCAGAAAAGTATTTTTAATTCACCTTAAGGCAAACTATTTATAGGATTAAGCAAATGTGCATTCAGCACTTCTGTAAGAAGAATTTACGAAGACAAAACATTAGTAATATTTTTTGGTTCTCAACATGTGTAACAAAAACTTAACTTATATTTCTTACCCTTAAAAAGTTGGGACGCAAGACACAGCTGTTTTCTTTCATACTGTGTTTGAGAGTGCTTTAACATATGAAAATACATATTTTAGGCAGAAGTTATGTGTAACTACGTTTTGAATGCTACACAACTGCCCAGTAAACGAAAATAAACGAGATTTTTGCAGTAACTGTAAAAATACTCTCAATTAACTAAAACATACTGCCTTTGTCCGACCTACGGGAGCTTAGTGTAGAAAACCCAGGAAAACTGAACACAGTGCATTTACAAAAAACAGATCAACCACGGAGTTTTCAGGATTGGTAAAAAAACAGTCCTGCGAATTTTATATATTCGAAGTTTTGAAGTGTGTGTGTGTGTGTTTGAAAAACCTGGAAATGCTTGGGAAATTTGAACCTGAAACGTTAGTTAGCATTTGCCATATTATCATGGGCTCTACGCAGTAAAAAAAATTAATAAATGAACGCATTGATAGCCAAAGTGGGAACAAATGAAAACGCCTTAGTTGTTGCTGAGGCAAATAGTTATTGATAGAGGTACGTCAATTTCGCGGATTCATCTGGCAGTAGCCTAGATTGCTCAGTGCTGTACACGCTCTGGATACAGTCGATTATTCATTAGCTTACAACATTACAAGCGATAGATCTATGAAACATTTCCATATTTACTACTGGTTTGCGGTAGTCAAATGCGTTTCGTGACAGCCGCCAGCTAATCACACACGTGATTATGAAGTATATATTTTTGACTCGTTTGATAAGTGCGAACTCCACCTCTTATTGGCTGCCCGAGGTTGTTGATACCAGTCCAGTGTATGTTTGGATCCTGCATGTTACTACATGTTTCCTATTGGCCTGGCTGCCGGTCAGCAGGGCAACCACCTTATGCTGATTCGCTGTAGGCGTTACCGCCATGTTGCTGGCCAGGGAAGCCATTTTGCTGGCGTGTGTGACTGAGTTCGCTGTCCTACCGGCTATTTCACTTCTGTATTCCTAAATATTCTGTGCTGGTATGTAGGTGCCACTTATTACTGCCTGCTCACAACACAATAAGTAGCCAGTAAATATTTTATGGTCATTGGTATACACTGCAACGCGTTCACACGATATGGTCATTGGTATACACTGCAACGCGTTCACACGAGTGTGCAATTCTCAGCAACTTATGCCCTGGCAACAACCCTCGAGCTGTCACTGCATGTGACGCCATGTTGACGTCAAAACCGCGACCATTTTGTCTTTCAATTTATTGAATGCCGTTAGTTTCGTCAAAGATTTTCGTTTTGAACATGTTTGAAATTTTCTTGAATCAAAATATTTTAGAATGGAGTAGATATTTTTCCGATAGTATTAATTCAAATAACATATTATATGAGTTCTCTATGGGAATTTAACTATATTAAAAATAAAACCGTTCATAACTTCTTTTAAATAATATATACAATAATAATAAGAAATGTTGTGAGAGCTAAACCAAATATTTGTGTGTTGTGCAGAGTTAGTAGATAATAGTAAAAAATAGTCCATTATTTATTTTGTGCATACTTTATTTACAAATCGTATGATAACATTTCAAGTGGTCTCTTCAATGTTTATTGAATTAAAATTTTTTGAACTGACATGCCATTCAATAATTTGAATGCAATAAATATTTGTATGTGTGAAAGGGTCTTAATCCCGTTCAGCCATCGTGTATACAACTGGGACACATTCTACGCATAGGAAATTTATGGCCGGCACAGTACGTAACGAGTACAGTCAGAGGCTAATGCATTCAGTGACTTTTCAATATCTCACATTACTGGTGAAAAGTCTTGCACTTATTGTTTATGATCGGTTTGTTATTATATCGCAGAGCATCTTATGCTTTTTTTTTTTTTTTGCTATTTGCAAAAGCAACAGTCGTTAAGTACAGTGTAGATCAAATTATTTGATGATTGCAGCAATTGAGCTCATAAATAGGGACTCCCTGATTTTCGCAAAAGGATTTCTGCACCAATTTGTTCCAGTTTCTTACGCGTGACTCTGCTTCATTCCCACTGTTATAGGCTGAGTGTATTTGAAAAAAAGACGTTCCTCATTTGATCGTACCAGTCAGAATAAGGCGATTGCGATACCTCACGTCTGTGATTAGCAGTAAAGCGTTAAGACACATGAAAGTTAAAAAAACATCCAGTCACTGACTACTAAGCAGAGCTGCTGTGCACATGAGGCACAGAACCAAACTAGCACAGAAGTCTTTTCACCAAAATAGAGGTTCAATACTCGTTAAATAAATGCATTACCGAATAGACTAGTGTAGCTAATGAGCTATCTTAAGTATGGCCGGGGAAACTGGACATTTAAGGCATTATGAATTGCTTTCATTTCCTCAGCTATTGGTGTCGTTCAGGTCGTTGGAAATGGTTGAACAGAATCACTCGCACTACGCAATATGTTCCCATTAGCAAGTCATGACCGTTTATATCCATATCGACACAGTGGACCTATCACAACTGTGTGCTCAAGATTGTCGGTCCATGCAAGAAGACTATTTATTTGCATCAATAATTCGAACTGTATCGTTGTAAGATTAACTTGTAAATTATTCAAACTAATTCTTAAAACATGTTTTATTTTTATATCCACATCTTTCTTTACATATTTAGGGAAATTAGTATATTTTTCTAAATTGACTTTAATGTCCCCATTAAAGAACTATCAAAGTATCATCTGTGATTGAGTGAAAGGTTTTACGTTACCCAACTTTTTTTAAAAGCATGCAGTCTCACGCACACACACATATAGACATAAATAATCGTAGTGAATGTGATAGTACAGTGAAATAATAACAGAATTACAACTACGGTATTTCAGCTTCATTATTATAGCCAAGAAACGTTGAGCTAATAATAATATGGCAAACCTTGTTTTACTTCTTCTTCTGGGGCATCGATCTTCATAACTGGGACTATCGTCCCTCTTCTTACAGTTGGCTCTGTCTTCTTGTTTGCTGCGTCCTCTTTTGTCGAGACATTTCCTGTAACAGAGAGTAGCAGGTAGTAATAATCATACTCGATATTTCGCATGGAACTATACTTAGAAAGTTGTAAATAAATAATTCGTCAAAAATTATGCATATTCTGCATATAGACAATTCACGTTTTATGTACTCGTTGACTGATTCATAACAAAATGGCTCCTCTCTTACGCGTAACAGACTATTATGTCTCAGGAGTAAATTTCTAAACTCTAACTACTATAGGTCATTCGGAATAAAAAGAGCACTAAAGATTTAACCATTGAAAAATATCACTAGCCGTTACTGCATATTAGTCAACACAATGTTGTTTGTATGGTTGGTAGCGAATCATTGCATGTAGTTCCGTGTATTTTCTTATTTGAATACAGCATTAGTGAATGAACATAAAATGCAATCGACCTCCCTGTATACCATATACTTGAAAAATATTTATTTATGATCTTATTAACATACCTACGGACTTTGTATGTAATTTGACTCAATTAGCTCCAGCACAAAGAGATTAAACTGCTCGCTGATCTCAAAACTGTCGTTGACACATTGCCGCTAAAGCTAGCGCCACAGACGTAGTTCAAAATTCCACCGACAGGTGGCATTAGAGTTAAGTTTTCGCCGTTTCGCTCGCTTCGAACTGGAAGCGTGTTGACTGTTGAGTCATTTGTGTTTGTCCGTTGTGTGATAAATATGGGTTTCTGATGAACGCATTCAAAAGTATTAGAAGTAACTGTTTATAGATATCATAGCTAAATGATGTGAAGGCATTAGTAATCAGTAATCCGTTATATTTTATGATCGCCAACCTAAACATACGGAATTAAAAATTGCATTTTTTTTCCTGTTTAACACATTAATAAAATACGTTATTATTGTCTTTGTTAATTGCGTCGTCGTCGTGGCAGTATGCTGAACTTGACTTGAATTCTTGAAGTGCTTGCGTCATGTGTGTTTTTAGCGACGACTTTGAATTACAAATTAATATACTACGAGCGCTTTTACGAGATTCGTAACGGTAATAGTGCGTGTCGTATCAATTAGAGTCGATGCACGAGTGTTATAAGACGTTAACTCGCATGTATTTATAGCTGAGATTACTATTGAGTATAGCATACATACAGCGCCCGTTCATTTAATGAGTAGATATTATAGGTAACATTTATCGGAGCAGTGTAATTTAGTTGTAAACATTGTACGAGCCTATGCAAATGAAAGCACGTGGCAATGTTTATGTTTACATACAGCGGAAAGATAGAAAACGGCAGAAAGTACAAATTAATCAGGGCTTTTTTGAGTTCTCACTTTATTCCGAAACACCTATAATTACGTACATGGAATTAACATTTTAGTCCAACTTTGCGCAGGTCTTTCAGTACACCCAGAAGCAGACACTGGATTAACCATAGTATGTTCTATAGCAAATTTTATGTGATCTTTGAATGATTTTTGCAGTTGGGTTACATATCCAGCAGAAGTTCTTTTTAGATATGTGTCATTGCTAGCGAACGTTGCTGTGTCGCATAAAATCCACTGTTATATAAAATGAACAACAGAAAAACGAAAACACAAACCCAGAAAGCAAGACATGGCTGTAGTCACCAAATATACAAGTAATTCCACATACCTAAATAGGGATTATAATGGGAAACGAAAAAACTAAAAAGTAGAGTCAAAACAGACAAGGACCAAACAAGTTGCGCGCAACAGGCGGTAACGAAGGACAAAGACAGCAAGGACAACACGAATGAACACAGCGACAGAAACGGTTGAAGACAAGACAACCACGTACCAACGACATTCATATTTCGTAATTATTTGTTTGTTTGTTGATTGCTTCCTTGGCTTGTTTCTTCGGTTTTTTGTTTGTAGCTCTAGTTCGCGTACCTAGTACTTTCATGTAACTGTGGGATGTACACGAATCAGCAACATTCGCTAACAGTGACACATATAAAAAATCACTTTATTTGTACAGAAAATTGTATGTTACAACGAATTATTTAGAAAAGTTTTTGTTAAAACAAGTTTATTGTATAGACAAACTGTTTGGAACAGATTATAATAAAGGGTTTTATTTTGTAATTGTTAAAAATCATATGTTTTAAATACGTATTTTCTAAGTTAAGTTTTTCAGTGTAGCGTTCTCGAATGACAAACATATTTTTTTAGAAATGAGAGAGGAAGGATACGCTTAAACCGGCTAAACCTTACAGAACGCAATACGAAGTTGACTACATTAAAATATTTCTTACTAAGCAACACGTATCTGGGAGGGTTTTGTTATTTGTATGCCACTACAGAAAGTACGCTTTACAAATGAGTCACTCTGGCAAAATGTTTGCCTATCAATTTGACAAAGCTGATTAACTACAATTGCTCTTTTTATTACAACTTTTCTACATTCTCTTCCCACACCTGGAGATTTTTAACTGTGGTTTTTAGCGTTGCTTTATGAACTATTCCAGAACTGAAGGTGCATCACGGTGTAATTGTGATTAGTCAACTCGCCTCTCACTACATAGATCCGGGTTCAGTTCTCAACGTGACTGTCCCGAGTTTCGTAAGTGAGGAAAATGACGGAATTCACCAGGTTTTATTATGATCTCCCGACCTGGTATTCTACCGCTCATCCACCCACATCTCATGTCACCACACACGTTCCTCAAGCCAGCTGGTTGGCGGAGGTTGTTTCTCGGGTATAGCTGTCGGCCCTAGCTTCTGCCCGGCGTGCCCTTATCAGTGTGCGTGGCGTGTTAGGATTGGTTCAACAATTAAAAAGAAAATTGACACAAAGAACATAACTCTCAAAACTGTACACGACCAGAAACCTAGTACAAAATTACTTCAGAATTGAATTATTGCTGCAATATTTAATGTCATTTTTTTTTCGTTGGATCTGAAACATTCGTCGCTATATGGAATACAACCGAATGCTAGTTGAACATACTCGAGATGTAATCGTATTTGGAGATTATAGAATCAAAGCTCCTATAATCTGCACGGTGTAAAACATCAGTTACTATATTGAAACATATTTTTAATCACAGAATTGTCTTATTCTCGTATATTTTTTAGGTTAAATTAGTATGACGGACATTCAGATAATCCTTTGCCATCTCTATTCACACAACCAATTTTGAGTAGTTGTGAATCAATAGGTTCGAATACATGCAAACCTGTTCTTGTGCGTACGACCTATGTTCTATGCTTACTGTTTTTTTAAATCAATTGTGAACTGTCCTTTAAACGCCTAACGTATAACGACTGGGTAGACTGTTTCCAGAACGCTGACACTTTTCGCCAACATAAAAAATGTTATGGAAACACTTTTAATTTCAAAGACAGAAAATTTACAATCAGCGCAATACATTTCAAGTATTTAAATTAATTAATGTGCCTAAAATATTCAAATTATAATTTACTGCAAATTCAAATTATGCATCGCAAATTAAGTAGTTTCACGCGAAGGTTTCCTAATTGTTTTTCAGTTCCTTCTGTCTGATTCCACCATCTTTTTTTCGGTTTCGCGTGGTTTTTGTTCATCACTCCAGGTAAACGCAAATATGCTTCGTAACCTACACGCCATGGCCGATTTCTTTCCATTTTCCTGGCTGAGCCAATGGTTCCTTCTGTAACGACATCGTTGTCGACAAAATTTCAAGGACTACTTACTTAGTTACCTGTTATCTTGTACTTCCATGACAGTACACATGCTGCACAATAAGAAAACTTATGACCAGCGCGGTACGCAGTGAGTAGCCAGCGATCCTGTGTTTTACCTGATTTATATTGTGATTTTATTCTTATTTTAGTCCAGACGTAAAGAAACGATGTCAATAATATTCCGCCGTAAAAGCCAGCGAATGGTCGCTGTCAGAACAATTTGATGGCTGGCTACAAGTCAGTACAACAACAATAGATCTAACATAAATTGTTCATGTATTACACGCTAAAGACATCGACCTCTTCATGTAATACACAACTTGCATGTGAACTTAACGTTGCTGGTCGCTGGCAAATCCTCATCAGCATTTATAAAAGCAAGTACTTTGTTCATAGTTGGGGCTTCGTTACGTAATAAAAACGAGTGAACTTTATTACGCACAGCAGTTTTAACAAAACACTGTCAGGTAGAATACCCGACTCGTCAACATGACCAATCACAAACGACTAACCCACGTGTATTTGTATACACGAACTTTAAAGAAAAAAGGGGCCGCGGTGGCCGAGAGGTCAGACCTCTCACCTCCCACCCACCATCCGGGTTCGATTCCCGGCGGGGTCAGTCCCCGGATTTTCAAATTTGGGAATCGTGCCGGACGATGCCACTGGTCGGCGGGATTTCTCGGGGATCTCCCGTTTCCCCCACCCTTTCATTCCGGCGCTGCTCCATACTCACCTCATGCCACCCCTCACCAGCGCTAAAGACCTCGATGTTAAATGCTTCTCTTCTAAAGTAAGAGTAAAGGGACTGTAGTAGAGTTATGGGAAAACCGGTGTAATTCCTAATGGCGTTACGCTTAGTTCACTTCTTAGCTATTATGCCGTTAGACTTTACATTTGTAAATTTTACGCTTATTTGGCATCACGCAAGAGCTGGTTCGTTTTAGGCATTGTTGGTTGTTATAATATTGTATTCGATTCGGCGTGCCAGTTACTTACTCTAAGAAGTTACTTCAAAACAAATGCAGTTACCAGAAAAATATTTCATGACTCCAATATTTAATATCTTAAAATTATTCATGACCGAATAGGTAGAGCCACTGACATTTGTGGAAAGAATTTTGAACCAATTTGTTTCAATGCCTTATGTGCACGTAGGCGGCTCTGCTTCTTCGCCAGTGATTAAACGCCAATCACAGACATGTGATATCTGCCAATAACCATGAAGAAGAGCTGCAGTTGATCACGAAATGTATTGTTAGGCTACAAGTTGGTGTCAAATTGTTTTCACGAAAATGTGTGGCTCTACAAATAGGCGACATAGTGAACCTGGTTGACGAGTAGAAGAAGCAAGTGTGTTCTGAACCACTCACCTACGAGGGCCAGCAGGGAGACTGGACGTAGCAGCAGTGCCGCCGCCACACAGTGAAGACATGCGGCAGCACACACCAGAGCCGCCCCCGGTACGTCGTACCACTCCAGTAGGGTCGACACAACCAGCGGCGCCGCCACCGGGACTATCCCCGCCCCCACCGCCGCCGCCACCAGTGCCCTCTGCCTGTCCTCTCCGCCGCCGAACACAGCGTTCACAGCCGCCCCCGTCCCACACAGCACCAGTCCCGCGCCCAGTGCTGACAACATACACATACACAAGTCAGTAGGGTTCCTTGATATTCCTGAAAACATTTCTGCACTCATTTGTTTCATTGTGAACCTCTGCAGTTGTGCTTCATTGTTACTGGCAGCGTGTCTTTGAGGAAAGACGTTTCTCATTTGAGCATACCTATTAGAATAATGTTACTGCGATACCACATGTCTGTGATTTCCGGTAAAACGTTAAGACAACGTAACAGTTAAAAACAGCCAGTCACTGACCTTCAAACAGACTTGCATGTGAGCACATGAAGTACTGAAACAAATTGGCGCATAAATCTTTTCACCAAAAAGTATTGGCTTTTACAAGTCAGTGTACTGGTCCTGGGAGTAACAGCAAGTAGTTTTGTGTGTGTGTGTGTGGGGGGGGGGGGGTTATGGTAACATAATTAGCAGTTGGGGAGACTGTGGTTATGTTAGTAGTTGTGTTTAAGATAGTGATTGTAGCGTTCATAAACTGTAAAAACAAAAGTGGTAAAGGCCTATACACAATTGAGTACTTTAACATTTGACTTTACGTTTCCGTTACTTTATGTATTTTGTCAATGCACAATACAAATGTAAAGTCAAAGTAACAACAGTTGAAAAACGATTGGAAATCTGTTTTTTTGAAACGGACATTTTCTGATATAAATCATTATATATTTAACGCAAAAGTATATCACGTATATATTAAAATAACAAACACAGTTATTAATATTTTTTTTTCATTTATAATAATATTTTTCAGAACAAAAGCAACGCCATCTAATGACGCAATTTAAATTAATTTACGAATATTTCTCCAACGCTACTTACAAGGTTTTTCGAATACATTTAAGAAAAATCTGTCACTTTTTCACGAAATCCCAATACTGGAGAACAGAACTGTACTTAGAAATAAACATTTTTCATTCTAGCATACATAATCAGCGGGTTATTTGCGAACGGCCATCTTGACTTTGACTTTAGGTTTCAGTTTATCGGAAACATAAAGTCAAGGCTGCTTGACTTTTGCTTTGGCGACGCCATTGTGTACGACTCCATAAGAAGCCATGTATTAAAAGCTATCGTAAAGTCAAATATTGAAGTCAAATACTAAAGTTTTCAATTGTTTATAGGGCTTAATAGTCCTACAGATCACAGGGACATCCATGGGATATCCGCAGGACACAAACTTAGGCAATTCAGGATATTCTATGGCTATCCTAAGCTATCCCTCGGATATCCCCAGAACATCTGTGGGACTACCAAATTAACTCTTTCAGGAAATCCGTAGGACATTCGTGCATGATATCCGTGGGGTATCCCTGCAGTCTTCATGAAATATCCTTACAGGGTACGTGGTGGTCTTAAAGTAAAAGGAACACAAAAAATACTTACTCACTGCGAAGATAATTATTCTTCTCATATTTTCATACTGTACAACCAATTTCTAACTCTCTCGCTGGTACTAAATTTCCTAGCCTAATGTAGTTAGATCAGGAACCACAACACAGAAATTTCAAGTTACGCATGCTTACCGTTACTGCACGACTGCAGTTCGCCAACCGATATCTTAAGTCTTACCTGAGCAATAATTGTTAAGACTGGAAATAAAAATTACGAGGTTACAAATAATTTTAACACGAACATTCGTAGTAACACTAGTACAATTGCCTTGCAGAAAACAGTAACAATTATCTACTCACATAAAAAAACTCACCCAAAAAAATAAGTTTTATCATTTAGATGTCGTACTGAAATTTCCACGGTTATACACAGCAGAAAATTCGATTATTCATACTAAGGGCGGACATGTACCGCTGTATTATAGGATTTTTCAATTATTTCGACAGTACAAAAATCTAAATGCATTGTTAGGAATATATTTATGAATTCAATACAGCGATAATTTAATTAACAAAACTATTTACACACGTTAACAAAACAACATGTTACCTTAAAATAGTTAACGATGACAATGAAATTATCCATCTGGATAACTTACATACACACATTTGGGATTTCCATTACATATATGTAGGGACTGGAGAATTTCGCGAATTCAATGACATGTAGACTAGAATCCACTATACTATGAATACTCAAGCCCCGACTATTAGTCAACTAGCTGCTACTCAGTGGAACAGCATACAATGAACGGATAGACGGGGCTTAAGTACGCATAGTATAATGGATTCTAGCCTACAGGACATTGAATTCACGAAATTTTCCAGTGCCTATATACGTACTTTAGGGATATCCAATAGATGTAACAAGGGAATTTGCAAGGGTTATGTCGCGTCTGAAACACTGAAATTAATTTTTAATGCTATTTTATGGGGATTTTAACAATTATTTTATTGTTATCTAAACATCTCTGGGTTACATAATCTCATGACCCCTAACACAAATTAGGTACCATTACAATACCTTTCGGATATCCATTGAATTCCTGAGACAGACATCGGACGTTCGAGACACTTACGAGATATATTTTACTGGATTTATAGGTCTACAGAAAACGTTAAAATAAATTCGTAAGGACAGAATTATCTAACGTGAAAGTGAAATTGAATTTTAATGAGCACTCAGAAAAGTAACACTTAGAAAATAGCTTTTTTTTTATTGTGCATTGAAATAGTTACATAAAATAAAAAAATAGGAAGTTTGTAGTAACAGAAGTATCAACAGAAGATATTAAAATTTTCGTATTACATTGAGTTTATCACTGCACTGTTATGGCGGGAAGAAAGCTAGAAGAGGATTAAAAATATGAAAATTAATAACAGAATAGCCATAACAAATATTTGTGAATACGCACTTATAGAGCAAGAAGGGAAGTAAAAAAATGCGAATTAATAACTTTGTTTAATAGTGTAGTGTTTGTTGCTAAGAATTCAGAGATTAATAGTCAAAACTTAAAGCAGGTGTTTGTGTCCACTGTGAAAATTAATTAATCTATTAAGATCTACGCAAATTAGACAGACTATAAATGACTTCGTTCTGCCAAATGTGAAGATAACAGGAGGTTATGTATGACGATATTTAGCTTAAACATCTTAAAGGATTTTGACCTCTGAAAGGAATGGACAAAGAATAAAAATTGCCTTAGAAAGCAAAGTATCACAGAGAAAAAGCCAGGGCCACCAACTGATGAAATTACGTCCATTTAGTAATGAGCTACGATGAACATAACACTCTGGAGTTACAGAACGAAGGACCAGAGTAAATAAAATATATTATATTTACCCGTATGTCTTTAGCTGCGTATTCTAAATGGTCATTTGGCCGCACGTAGAGAATTGCTGTTTGGACCATGAGAAACTATCCAATCATTCCTCGTTTTAGTGGGTAGCCGTGTAAGACCAGGAAAAAAATTCGCGAATTCAATTACCTACACGTTAGAATTAAATATCCTATACCGTATAGACTGGAAAATTTCGCGAATTCGATTACCTGTAGGCTAGAATTAATTGTAGTATACATACTCAAGCCCCGACTATTTGTCCACTAGCTGCTAATCAGTGGAACAGCAGACAATGAACTAATAGACGAAGCTCGAGTATGTATAGGACAATGGAATCTAGCATGCGGGTCATTGAGCTGGCGAAATATTCCTGGCCCTATGGACATGTGTACTAAACGTACGTTATCTTTACTGTGATACTGCACCACATATCGTCCGAAACCAAACCACAGAATATTTAGGAATACAGAAGTGAAATAGCCGGTAGGACGGCGAACTCAGCCATACACGCCAGCAAAAGTGCTTTACTGGCCTGTAACATGGTGGTAACGTCTACCGCCAATCAGCATAAGGCGGCCGCCTAGCTAGCCGGCAACCAGGCCAATAGGAAACCTGCCGTAACATGCAGGAGCCAAACATACATGGGACTGGTATCAGCAGTCTCAGGCAGCCAATCAGCGGCGAGGTTCGCCCGTATCAAACGAGCCGCCACGTCATTTCATGTCTGTATTACTATTCAGTCTGTGACCAAATGATGCTTACCTTCATACATAGCAGGCAACACGGCAGATACTATATTCAACAGAAGATATGAACACTTGCCTGCATTGCACGTGGTAGAGTAGAATAAGGGTGTGAGTTCTGGCTGTGGCATCAGTCCAGGTCTCCGGCCGAGTATATCTAGCATGACGCCGTATTTCAAGCAAAAAAATTAAATAATCTTTCAGCGGACCTAGGCTTGTTAAATTGGTTATGCCCTATTTTAAACGAAAAAATATTGCATTTGATAGTAAACGTTCTCAGTCGGTGATTATCTTGAAAATCTGTATTGTAATCGGATAGTAATTATTTGGCGTATTGTTTACTGTTATTTATTTTATTTTTAGTTCTTTTAATGACATTATATTATTTTGGGAAATATTTACAGGTAATGGTTGTCCAGTGCTTCACACACTCCAGACACGGATTAGCATGACAACAGAACAAAAGAATATCAGTATTTCTTCCGACCAAATGTATTGAAATTTTAAGTTCTTATCATAAAATTAAGGCTCGTGATTGATGTAGAAAACTGAGCCATATGGTTTTCCTAGTTTCCTTCCTCGCTTTTGTCAGATATTATCTGTAATAAACATAGAGCAGGTGACTCACGGTGCTGAACCAGTGGCGTCTCGTCAGGGTAAGCAAGGCAAGCAGTGCTTGCCCAGGCAGCTTCCTGACAATGCTCTGATTATAAAAAAATATTTACTTGTAACCATGTCTCTACTAGGAGCTAACTATGACTCGTGCAGATAGTGTTGTAATCCGAGCGGAATTCGTAAAAGATACATCTGTCAATTGGAAGATAAGAACTAGTAAA
>PNEQ01003722.1:14269-28537 GCA_003012365.1 Medauroidea extradentata
GGGGGGGGGGGGAGCAAAATAGCCCCTTAGCAACTTTACGGAGATAGTGAATTTACCAATGAGATTAATGGAACAATGTGTATTCGTAAAAAAAGTGGTATACTGTATTGTACATACATATACATACACACACATACACACACGCACGCACGCACACACACACACACACACACACACACACAGATATATGTATAAACTTTCAACACGACAATCTGTGAAGACTTACTGTATTAACAGTCCATTTCCCTATATCATATATTATAAAGGAGTAAGAGTAATAAATGATGCAGATTTTATTTTCGTTAATCACTTGTATGAATTACAGGCACAATGATGAGAAACCAAACATGAGGATGGTATAAAATGATTAGTTAAAAATGTTACCTTTTACAAACCAAAATGTTGTTTTCCTTACTGAAGTAACCAGTATACTTGGCTCCTAGTTCTTCTATCAAGAATCGCACTCTTCTTCTCTCGTCATCTTCAAACTGTGTCAGTGAAATAATGAGGTTTCTGCATGGCTTACCATCACTGCAATTAAGTAAATATGTCACATTATGTACGAAATAATAGTATCAAAGCTGAACTACATACAACATGGCCAGTGTCGAAGCATGGAAGTGTTCCACAGATGGCAGTGCTCATCAATGACTATACACAAGTCTGAACTATCTGTAGAACCAATCAACTGGTAAGAGCAGAAACACTCTTCTGCCAGTAGCGTGCAAGAGGAGAAAAACAAGCTGTCCAATCACACTACCTCATTAACACAAAGAAAGTTTATTGGTTGACAGTTTCATGTATGTTAAGTTGCTAGTCCTGAATGTACAGTTTACAGAGCTTCCCTTGAAAAGCAACCATGGTTCGCTTCTGCATGTGGGTCACGAAACATACCCTCAAAAATAACAAACAACAATACAAGAAAGAATTAAACTCAAAAAGGTTAAAATGAAGTTATAACAAAGCCCCTTTCAAAACCTGTATGTCGACACAATAATGTACTACACTATGTATGTACTGTAGCAATACGTACTATGACAAATGAACAATGCTAACAAACAAAGTACAGTAATGAAAAAATATGTATAAAATAATAATCACTTATACCACTCACAATCACTGACAGTTAAAAAATAAAGTAATTATAATTAATTTAAATAAAATAGACACACTATGTGCTAGGAAAATATCAATACAAGAGATACTAAACGAAGAGTACCTGAAGTTTGTTGGGAAGTGGATGGCCTGCCACGGTGGTACGACATGCTTCCTACCAATAACATCATTGAGCCAGTATGCAGTAACACAGCGCTTGCCATCTTGGAACGCCTGAAACAAGCTCAGTACGTCATAGACTGTGTCACCTGCTTCTAGAAGCAACATAGAGAGCTGTAGTCAAACATCCACGGTGACTCTGTGCACACAACAATGACTACTTCACAAAACACACACTAACAGAACAATTGAGGAAGCTGGCCTGGCCTGCGCAACATCGCGACTGCGCAAAAATGTGTTGTCCATCTGTTTCTCATGTTCTCCTACCTGCAAGTACAGTTTCTGCAAGTACAGTCGAGCCTCGCTACTACGACAAGCCATGGTTTCCGAGAAATTTATTGTAGCTGCGTTGCTGTCGCAGTTGTCCAGATACCCGACTTTAACCGCTTAAATTTTATTTTTTTAAAGTGCAACTTTTTATATGTTCACGTCAATTGTCACTGGCATAAAACAAGTTTCCATATAGTAATAATGATTTAATTTATTTGGCATACATTTTCTGATGAAATTGATACCAGACAAACCTATACTGTAATAGTTACCTGCTTCGCAAAAATTTTAACAGCAAGTGTGAGCATAACAGTCATATCATGGTGTGTATAGGCAGCGTTTCTCATTGCGTAACAACGTGCATGTCTAGATCCTTCCTCATGACATACTTGATGGCGGCAGATGAACATCAGGAACCTAGGTACGCACTAACCAACGCGGCGGCGGACAGTATGAAAACTAAGATGGAGATTGTGTTTTGATGTTCCATTCCATCAGAATGCACTGTCACTACTTTGCATTGTGCAGCCTCTAGCGAGCGCCGTGATCTCGTATGCTCCATAAAATAAAAATGTATTTCCGAAATGTAAACATAACTTGCCGGCACAAAAAGACAAAGAGTTGAGGTGAATGTCACGCTACTCTTGGCGTAGTACATGTAATCAGTTTGACAAAAGTAGCATACATTTTTTTTAACGTGCATGCTCACGTGATGTGTGGCAGAAGCAATATGAGAAGTTACTGACATTTCGTGAACGGCGACCGTTCCGTGGGAACAGCCCGACATTAGTCTTGTGCACGTGGCCTAACTTATCAGGCATGAAACATAACTCACTAGGTGCATGCTGCAAGTGTATTCTAGCAATCGTTTTTGGTACATTTTCATTGTTTTTTTTACAGCTATGGCATAATGATTTACTGAAACTGGTGAATTCTAATAAACTTATTTTTAATAAAGTTTCCTGCTTGAGATACGTTAAAAATTATTCCATTTTATTCCCTTTAAATTGTTTAAATTTATTAATTTTTGACAGGGATAGAGAATATTGTTGTAGTTACGTTGTTGTCGTAATAGCCGATGTCGTAGTTGCGGGGCCTGACTGTACTTGCGCATCTCTGTACATGTTTTAGTAACTAGACAATGGCGGGAAAGGCCGCTAGGCTACTAATTACCATTTAAACAGAAAGAATTGTGCACAAGTACTCACAGGATCGTACTCGCAGATAGAAACACACACACACACATAGGACGAACACATTTCTCCGCGGACGCGCGGTCATAACGTTTCACAGACTACATCTGCTTCATCAGGTGAGCGGAGGCACACTGAAGTCTATTGTCCAGCGGTGGTTGGTAATCAGTACACCTAGCGGCCAGAGGGCAAACTAAGATGCGGTGGGAAGTTTGAAATGAAGGTTTGTTATCTGAGGTTAAGGCCAGATGGCTGTCTGGATTTTGTGATGTATTGATGTGCCAGTTCCCAGCGTGTGAACTCAGCACGTTCTGCTGAGGTAGAGCCCTCACCACTCTGGTAGTGTGGCAAGAGTCAAAACTGTATTGATGTGATGCAGCATGTGCTGCAACTGGCTATTCATGTGAGTCAACAAACTATCCGCTTACGCGGAAAATGTGTTCGTCCTTTCTTGTGTGTGTTCTATCAACGAGTACTACTCCGTAAGTACTTGTGCAAGTTTTGGATTATTATTATTTAATTAGAAGGCGTAGTGGCCTCTTCCCATCAAATCAACTCTGTTAATACAACGTTCTCATTAATGCAAAGTGGTTTACTTTGAAAAAAAGAAAAAAATAACCCACTAACTACACACTACTGTAATTTTAATTCAAAATATTAGTAAACAATCTTTATGTGTGACACACCCACAGTTTAACTCTCCACAACATAAACATACTATGAAGGATGTCCACCACCGAGAGTTAAATCTATTTTACGTTTTTTTCTCCCAAATTGTGTAGTTGCCCGAAGTGTAGACACTTGACCGTGACTATACATATACAATACATACACTTTCTTAATGTGCACTGAATAAGTGAATTGATAATGATTTAAGATACTATATATTTCACAAAGTCCTGTGTTATCTTGAGGAAATACATAGTAATCACTTTCAATAAGAAAAACATGCAACTGACTTTCTTGTGGACTGCTTACAGTAAAGTGAACATTTTTGAAGACTGTCTTATAAAGTATTAAGAGTAATTAAATAATGTTGTATTATAACCTCTGGGTACAGTAGGTGAAACTGGTACACTGTGTTTATTACATACTAACAACACTGCTATAGTATGTTTTGTTTGGTTGTAAGGAGACACGAACAGTACCTAGGAATTGTAAAGTGCTCGCTTGACTATCACCAGCCTAGAGCAGTGAGCGATGCCAGTTAACAGCTACCCACCTGCTGAGCAGCAGGATGTTTGAGAGTCTCGCAGACGACATGCGTGATCCGTGGCACATATGACACTTCTACCTCACCACCGTACTCTGAGATGACCTTCTTCCACGCGCTGGCCATGTTGTTGTAGTCTACTATGAAGAACACGCAACCCAGGAGACATCTGTCGGGAGGCACTACCAACAAAACATACCAACACTTGCTAGCGCAAACAAACTGCGACAATGATTTAAATACAGTAAGTTAACTCTTCCATAGCCACAAGCAGATCAGTCACTGCAATTCATATTTCTTAACTACTATGATAAACTGTTAAAATTTACAAGCTCATGTTTTACGAGGATAAATGTATGATTTTCAGATAATACAATATCATGTGCATTGCATTAAAACATAGAATTTAAAACGGTAGCCATTTTATTACACACACAAACTTGTATTACCTTGTAGTATATCCAATTAATAGCTAATTAACAATCTACTTTAGTATGTTACTAGTACAAACACAATAAAGCACAAATGCATAATATTTTAGTGAACAAACTGACAAGGCACAGGAACAAATCCCACAATGTAGTAAGTACGGGTAATAACACGTTACTGTCTCACATTTGAGTCCCGGCGTGTGTCCGTAGAAGTGCTGCTGTGGTCGTCCAGGGTGTTGTCCGCTGCTCGCGCTCTGCATGCTCTGTGCTGACTTGGCGAGCGCAGCGACCACCCGCACGGCTGTCGCAGCAGTCTGTGGTTGTACCGTCCTGACGACATTGGGTGCAGACTGCGGGACGAGGGCGGGCACCGGCTGGGAACCGGCCCGCACGGGAGCCGCACCCTCCGCGGGCAGTGCGTGTCGGTACTGCTGGTGGATCTGCTGTTGTTGCTGCTGCTGTTGCTGCTGATTACAAACACACACACACACATGCTCGAGCAGATTATTTCAACACGCAGGGACTCGTACATGACTAAATTACAGTGGTGAAGCTCAGTATTCTGATGCAGGATAATAATGACTGCATGATTTGCAAGATAAAATCCTGCCGAAACATTATGTTTTACCTGATTTGTAAAACATGGGGCAATTCTTTCAAAGTAAAAATAACCTTCCTTACTGTTTGTTGCATTGAAATAGCAGTAAAGCATTGCCACATACGTTCAGAACATGTTCCATTTCTTATGATGCAAACAATTATCCATATTTTTATGTGCGAGGGAAGGAGAGAGCTTAGAAGGCAGACCTGTGTGTGGTGAAGTGAAAGAGAGTGGGTTCTACTAAAATAAGAAGAAATATTACAATTTCAAGTGTTATCCACTGCCATATATGTAACAAATTAATACAACATAGAATTTGTACAGTAATGTATACAGCAGATAGAAAACTACATTCACAGTTCTCAAAAGAGTAAATGTAAAAACAGTTTTTTTTTGAGCCAATAAACATACAGTATGGCTATTAATGTTTGCTCTTAGTTACCAGTTTATGAGCTGACAACATATAACTAATGCATGTCTACCAACAAGTATCGTATTATTGTCAATCTCCCCAGTGCAATTATCTTTCATATTTGTTTGTCTAATGAATATCTTTTACAGTGATTTTTTGTAACAGCGTCAACAAACCATACACTCTATGAGCAACATGCTAAAACAATTATGGCATCCCTTCACCTAAAATGCACTAGTAGAACTCGCACACATATTGAATGTTCTAGCCTGCCCCCGTGATAACAGCACAGCTTCACTGGGACCCTTACGCTCAGTTGGCATACTGCTTCCAGCTCGGTCACAGAAAACAATGCATGATAAAGGAAACTGTCAATTTCTGCATGATGTTTCTAGCAAAAATTGTTTACAGCTCTCTCTCTCTCTCTCTCTCTATATATATATATATATATATAAGGGGGGGGGGGTGATAATCATCTCTATGTTTCACAACAAAGGCACTGTACACTTAGAATTTATAACTCACTGCTGTGGTTTGAAAGTCTGCAAAGATATTGACTTTCAAACGATGAGTGTCCCTGTCTCAATCCGCAGAACTACGACATTGTTAATAACAGTAATCCTACCATGACTAGTGTAACAGCTGACATTATCACGGAGTACCGATAGATGCTCCCATGTTTAGTCAAAAGTTGTTACACCTGTCTTATTCCTCTGTTTGACACAACTCCGTCACGTCCACTTATAAATTACGTTAACGCTCGCACCTCGATTTTTAACACTTTACCATTTAGGCCTAAGGCCCTAATGTAAAGAGGCTTTCTAAATATTGCAACCTCTCAAGATCAAAGAAATGATCGCCACACATTCTCGGCCACGAGCAGGTCTCAATTCTTGTCTAGTATTTTAACGGCGCAGAGTGCCATGTAAATTATATTCATCAGAATATGTCCTATGGTAATTCATGTTGTTGTTGTCAATGTGTCATATCTTTAGTTCGTACTCTTGTTGTCGTATCTCATATTGAGACCCCCATTGTAAAAATGTATGTCATCAGATTGTGATTGACTCAAACCCTGATTGTTTATCTTGTACCAAAGAGAGTATTATATTCATCATGCTGTGACAAGTACTGTAACTTGTGTTCATGAACATAAACGCCCTGTGAAACTGAATTACTTTGCTTTCTCCTTTCATGAGATCACCTTGTGTACCAACCCTTGATATCCGATAAGGTGAGTGATATCTGCCTTGCCCTCTATTTATATAAAGATGACGCCCTGTGTTAGCGAGTTACAGAGTTTTTCCTTGTTGGCTTATCCAGTAGTCACTCGCTGGATCGAGGATAGCTCTATTACAAACTACACTAGAAAGACCACACCAATCTCTCATGCTCTCTGCCCTTAAGACCTTCTAGAAATACACACTTGCAACCGAGTGCTCCTAGTGCAGCGGTGGACGAAACAAGCCACGTGCGTCAAGTTTTGTCACGAGACAGTGAGTGAGACACACATGTCTCTCTGGTTCTGGTGAGAAAGCTCCCTACGTTTGGTGGCAGCCTGCTCTTTAAATGTGTAACATGATAAAGCATTTTACACTCACACATTTAATACATAAAAAATTTTTATTGTATCCCTCACACGCTAGTTTAAAAATCTTATGTTTTTTTTATGTGTTCTAAGAGCCTCCAAACCACACGAGGGAGTAGTAATAAACATCAAGGATGGGGAAATAAGACACGTACTACAGAATCACATCAGCATTTATAAAATCCTGCAAAGTAGACTTCAGTTGAGACAGCCACAGCGAGACTTAAACCAGCAACCTGCTGAATAAGTGTAGAGTGTTCAATCACTATGCCACCTTGCTTGTTAACACTTCACCAAGCTGCAGTTGACAACATGACACATGTAGGCCTACTGTATGAGCTGAGAACAAACACATGACCAAGCCAACCTGGAAACTAAACTGCTGCTGCTGCTGCTGCTGTTCACTGATGACAGGTCGCACAGGTCGCGCGGTTGGTAGCACACACGGTGGCGGCTGGTGCTGTGACGCATTGTGCTGTGCTGTCATCAGTCGCAGCTGCCCGGCTGCCGACCCCTCCTGGTGCTACCAACACACAACAAACTGTGTAAAGAAAAACAGGCTTGCTTTGAATAATGCATAAATGCAACACTCTGTTTGAATCATCATATGGTACCACAAAACAAGTTTAAAAAATGTTTTTGGTGTTTCACCTTTCAAATAGAATATTATTATACTTTCTGCAGAGATCTTAAAGGATAAATGACAAGATAAAATGATGACAAAGTTATTCTGCGAAAAATAATAAAAAAGATATGTAATGTAATCAATATATCAATCATTAACTAACTTCCAATTTTGTTAGTGTATGATCCTCATGCATGTAAGTATAAAAACAAAACAAACAATTATTTAGGAAAAATGTTCAGGTAACATCATGCAAACTTTTACGAAACACATACACACAGGCCACTGCTCTTGTAGCGGTAGTCCAAACAGCAGACATATCATATCATGTGCCAATGACGCAGAGGGTTGCTGACCTTGATAGAACTGGTCGTCACCAGCCAGATAACAAGAATGTCTGAATGTTCTGTTTGGGTTTATATTGCATCAATGTGTAGCCTATTATCTTAAGAAAACAAAACAAATTACCGAAAAATTCCTGATCAATACATATTCATGCATTAAACATATAAATACATAGCAAACATACCAATATTAACACAATTCTTGCTACTGTAAAAAAAAAAAAAATCTGAGACAAGTAATTAAAATGTCAAGACTTTTGACACAAAATTATAACAAAGAAGTATACTCTCCTAGTCATTGCTGCCAATGGCACTAAAAGTGATTACCTAGCAGCTTATGTGTACTCGCTTAAAATTGAGATCCAATTACTATTAATTCGTGCTTGTAGTGCCATTAAATACACGTTGCAGTATTATCAAGATTGTACTTAAAATTACAAAATTTTGAAGTAATAGTTGTGGATACAAACTACAAGTATGATTAAGGGTAAAACTATTCTACTTTCTGATACTAAGATTTCTAATGCCTATATCATTAAAATGATGAACGTACTAATTGTGGTTATTTATATTACATATTAGGTATGTATTGTTTTCTTATTTCCTAAATGAAAAATTTTTTTTTGTTAAGCAATCAAGTTGTTACTACTCAGCAATGTGATATCTTAGGTAAGATTTATCACGGTATAAGGCATATCACACTATATGGTCGGTATACCCTACAAAAATAATTAACTAAGAAAGTCTCACTTTAGAAGAGTTATCCTGTGTATGTATCTATATATACACATTTTATTTGACCCTTTCAAAAAAATTTTCCTGGACAAAATCTTTTAGTCTGTACAGAAACATCGTAACAGAGTTTTACTGCACAACACTGCTAAACGCATTACTTAAAAATTCCAGTTTTCTCAAACATAAAAATAGAACTTTCTGAGCAAAATTTTCCAGAGTATGCTTAGTGAATACGTCTGACAAATTATTTAACTAGTGTTGGCAAAAACTGTTATCTTGGAGAGCTCTTAGTAATTTTTGTATACTGACTTGCAGAAACATGTGCCTTTGTTTATGTACCCATCCTCTCGTGGCCTGAACGTGGAATATCAAAAGTTTATTATAATGACACTGAAATCAGTCAATGCTTGGGAAGGAAAAATATAGTCAATAAACATTCCATTAACTAAACAAAGAGCAGAAAAAAGTCCAAAAATAAATTAGCCAACAAAAAAAAAACCTTTTAGGACAAAACATTTGTAACAATGACACAGAAAGGATAATTAACATATGAACACATAACTTACCCAGTAGTTCTGACATAAGGATGCAGAACAAACAGAAATCAGTCAAGTTAGTTCAATGCTACAACACAATAATGTACTCTATTATCCTAACTTACACGACTGCATATGTTAACCTGTTTACTACACTAACCAGTAAAATTTAATTTAAAAAAAGTAATACTTATGTAATGTCCTCATTTCAATTCCCATGTACAGTCGAGTCAAAGTTTAAGCAATACCTTGTAATGTAATGTTGCACATCCATCATCATTTTGAGTTCAGCAAAGTTTTACTATAACATTCATTTAAGACTAATTTGTGTAAATTTGGTTACACTAGGGATAGAATATGACATGGTTAATTGTTTAGATTTAACATTAACAGAAAACTTGCATTAACTTGGATAATGAGATTGGCGAGAACAAACTTTGAATATTTACTTTCAACAATCCCACAAACAGAGTTAATAACAACTTACTTAAATATTATCACTAACCCCACAATCAGCCAAGTCATATTCTATGCACTTATGTAGCCAAATGTACAAAATTAATATGAAATAATCATTTAAGCAAAAATTTTAATAATCCAAGATGATATCTAGGTACTAAGTTACTAAAACATGTAGACAGAGGTGTCTGCAACCACTCGATAATCGAGGAGACTGGCTTGGCCAGTGGAATATCGTGACAGCGCAAAAAACGTGTGGTCCATTTTTGTTTTAGTTTTCCTACCTGCAAGTACTATTCTGTAAGTACATGTGTATCTCTGTCTACATGTTTCAGCAATCAGCAGCCTCGTGGCCTGTTTCCCTCCCATTCTTTAACTACTACCAAAGTCATAGTTCTCAACATGGCAGCAGTACGTATCTGTACAACAGACTTGGCTGAAAACTGCTCGTCTCATACTTAACAAAGAATACAACAAACATACTTGAAATTATAATACTGAGACCCAGAGAAGTCAATATAAGTGACCACTTGTGTTCATGAAATACATATTAGCACAAAACAACAAGTTTCTCCTATCATGTGTCCACATTCCTTTCACTCATTAAGTATTCCTCAGCAATACTAAAAGAATAAGTTAATGATGCACTAATAGTTTAACACGTATTTATAAAAGAAGGAAATGCATAGCAGTTTAACACACACAGTATTATTAACACACAAAAATAAAACTATAGTGAATACTGTGTAGTACTACAGAATAGGAAGGAATGTATTTTTATGTAGTCACTTGCTTATACAAATGAGGCCTTTGAAATGTTTGTTCCAATGGAACTTTATAGTAAATATGTATGGGTATATGGCTATACACCATTGCTCATGGTTTTTTGACATAACCTGCATAACAATGATCATCCACAACACAAAGACAGCACGACAGTTGAACGTAAATAAAATACTTATGTATTTAATGCAGAATAAGTGTAGTAATTTGCTGGCATTCTTCGTTGATTGAAACCTGTGTTGTCTGATGTTTCGTAGTTATTTGCGTGTTGTTCACTGTCGTCCCATATTGACTCCCATATTGACTTCACACTCAGTGTTTAATTTTGTTCGTGACTGACTGCTTTGTTGTACTTTGTTTGAATTTACAGTTCAGAATTTCTTGAATAAAAAAAATCCTGTTAATTCTTTTGCATCACGTACATAAGTACACATTTTTTATATGTTAAACGGACTGTCTTGTTGTCTATATGTCTCGCATGATCATCATTATACAGGTTTTGTCAACAAATCATAAATAATGTATAAATATGTAATATTTATCCCCATTGAAAACTAGTGCTTTGCAGCAACATACACTATAAATTTAAAGTTTAGAGTAATTGTAAATATGTGTTTATGCCTGTTTAGCCAAGTTGGACAGGCCATTGAGTTTAAGTTTGCGCCTGTAAGTTTGACTTGAACACCTCGTTAGGTAACAAGTGAAGGGACGGCCGAGAATTGGCTCAGGGGAATTGTGCAGTTAGAGCAACATTACCAGTTTCCTCTTCACTATGTCAATAGAATATTGTGGCACTGTTCAGGATGGGCATTCTGAGGGACTGAGGTCTACATTTTACATCAAAATTTGTGATGAGTGGCAAATTTAGCTGGTGGGTAGCACATGTGGTCATAATCATAAATGAATACTTTCAGTTTCAACCTTTATCTACAAAACTTTTTTCTGCCAGCATATGAGGCCACGGGTGTGGGGTTACCCAAATATGTTCGTCCGTAAGATTTCAGCAGCACGTTTTCCCAACCACATATTATTCAATTAAATTATAAATTTGTATGTGCTGCACTGGACTAACAGTGTAAAGGCTATTAACTAAAAATAAACCTAAAATTCTTTTCTTCTGTAGTTTACTGTATTTCATTCTTACTGGAGAGAAATGAGGAGGGGGAGAGAAATGAGGAGGGGGAGAGAAATGAGGAGGGGGAGAGAAATGAGGAGGGGGAGAGAAATGAGGAGGGGGAGAGAAATGAGGAAGGGGAGAGAAATGAGGAAGGGGAGAGAAATGAAGAAGGGGGAGAGAAATGAGGAAGGGGAGAGAAATGAGGAAGGGGAGAGAAATGAGGAAGGGGAAAGAAATGAGGGAAAGAGACAGGTAGAAGTATAGAGGCAGGAGGGGGTGAGAAAGGAGGAGGGAGAGAACAAGGAGGAAGGAGGGGAGAGAAAGGAGGGGGAGAGTGAGGAGGGAAGAGAGAAAGGAGTGAGAGAAAAAGGAGGAGTGAGAGAGCTAAGAGGAGTGAGAGAGAATAGAGGAGTGAGCGAGAAAGGAGAAGTGAGTGAGGAAGGAGTAGGAGAGAAAGGAAGAGGGAGATAGGAAGGAGGAGAAGTAGGAAGTGTAGAGAGGGAGGAAAAACTGCCTTTTATGCACGGTTGTAAAGCATCTGCATCCAAGATTGATACAAAAGTAATGATGGGTTCTGCAATGTAATTTTGTACAGACTTTCTATTAATAAAGTGATAAGGTCACAGCTTTCGAGTGCAATAATTGCAGCTGTACAAGAGAAACTGCATGTGCTAGTTTAGCACCCAGCACAAAGGAGCAGTGTATTTCTAGACACATGCATCTGTATAGTCCTTGTCACTCCTTCACTTCTGAGCTTTCAGTGCATAAACAACTCCAGGCAGGCAGCATTCTTTAGTATAGCTATTGATTAGACTGATAGTGTAGTCTGGTTTATGAATGAGTACAACACTTTGACAGCTCATCAAGTTCAGCTCAACAACTAAATATTGTAGAGTCTAGAAATCCTAGCCTCGCTAATTTGAACATCTTGAAAATTCCAACGAGAGTGTGAGGAAACACAATACTGTATCTAGTTATACAGTAAACGCAAAACCAAATGTTAATCAATGCTTACTTTATAACAATGAACTGACACATTACACACTTGACACATTATTTACAGTACAGTACAGTACCAAGAGCAAACACACAGATAGATATATATATATATATATATATATATATATATATATATATATATATATATATATATATATATATATATATATATATATATATATATATATATATATATATATATATATATATATATATATATATATATAATGATGCCTTCTTGATTTCAGTAGGAGATTGCAGTTGTCCCACAAACATGATCCGAGTTCTATCCCCAGCGAGGTTGTCATTGCATTTTCACACGTGGGAATCGTGCCAGATGACGCTGCTGGTCGGGAGGTTTTCTAGGGGATCTCCCATTTACCCCATCCCTTCATTCCGATGCTACTTCATACTTACATCACGTCATCTCACCAGCACTTAAGACGTACATGTTAATTGTGGACCAAAATATCTTTTATCAATCTTATTACTGCACATTTTCAGCTCCCTTGTGCAATGTAAGAATAATTTCAGTTAATCATAAAACATGGTTCTCTGAATAAACTTTGGGCTTGAATTCAGTTGTTTGATTAGCGAGACTCTGCTGTGCTACATTTCTATGTACATTCTGTATGTGAAAGTACAGGAGACGATTGCACAAGTTAGTGACAATGAAACAATGTTGGCAATACTGGCAACACTGAGAACAAAGTATGACATTGAACAGAGACAGATAAAAGAGAATCACATCCACATCAGGTAAGCTACATACGTCTAATGTATTTGAATGCAGCGACAAGATAACAGCATTATGATTGTTATTACCATTTACGTTCAATCAGAACACAACTTTCCTTAAATTATTATTCCTTTTGTCACAATTATCATGTTTCACACGTCACAAAGGTCAATTTCAACAAAAGTGAAAGCTCTCTATTTCTTATCATAAAACAATGTGCAAGACATGTAATTAAATGTACAGCAATTACATACGCCATAAAGATTTATGAGATCACCAAATCATTATGAATAATGTTAGTTTTCAAAAACATTTTTGCAGATACTACTTTGTTAATTTCTACTCACACTGCAACAAAAAGTCTTAACACTCATACTTTACAAATTATGTTGATTCAGTGTAGCAAATAATCTCACATGAGCAGATAAACATGCAGAAAGTCTTGTATCTGAATTTTTCTACAATTCAATTAATTTTTCACATACCAAACCACAAATTACGCTCTATTTAGCTCATACAAATCTACAGAAAACAAACTCTTGAACTGTGTTTGTACCCAATCTGTGTGCTTGTACTGTTGTTACATTGACTGTGATTTGAACTTGGCGCCTGTCCGCCATATTGAAAACAAGAGAAGTTAGTTCGATCATCATGGCGTCGGGAAGCAAGTAGTTGTGTTTCGGTAGCGAACAATTTTTGGTCCTCCGGGCCGGATGAATACCAGTTTCGTGATATTATGTACGGCAGAAGACGCCACAGTTCGTGAACAATTGTTTTTGGTGATGAACGGCCATCGGTGAAAAATAAAACTAATAAAAGAAAAGGTTTTTAGGAACGGCACGTCGCCTGGCCTACTTCTATCGGTTGAACTTCAAGTCGGTAAAACGTGTGCGATGTGCAATTTATTACAGTCCACTGAATCTTGAAGCGAGGTTAAAGTATTAACGT
>PNEQ01003723.1:9764-39600 GCA_003012365.1 Medauroidea extradentata
GCAGTGGAGAAGTTCTCCAAAAATCAGCTCGCTCTACGAGTTGGGCAAGGGGGGTGGGGAGAGTTGATGAGCTACCATCTTCCTCATCCTCTCCTTCACTCATTCTACCAACTTCTCTCTGGCCAATGAAATACTCCACACTCGTGGCACATGCGCACATGTCTTACCGTAACTGTATCTAGCTCACAGACAGTGCGGGAGGAAAGCACAAAAATCACGTGATCATCACATCACACAGCCACAGGCTGTCCTACGCTGTGCCGTTCCTGCCTTCCATTCTTCTTTTCCTCTCTCTTTGTGCGCATCACACACACACACACATTCGAACTCGGGTGCCGTGCGCAAGCAGACAGCAAGGAAGCCTCAAGGTCAGCACGACACGGGCAGGCGCGGTAACGGAAACAAAGCCAGGGCTGTACAAAGCCACACGACGCAGCATTAATCTTAGATTGTGCACGTTTTACTGACTTCTGAATCAAAATGACTTCGAATTACTAGGACTTGATCCCTGTTTGGGCCAGAAAAAAGCTTTGAATTACAAATTAACCGTATTTCGAACTAACCAAACTCCATAGCATGTGAAATCCTATCCTCACGTTCGGGACTGAGCAATGGCTTCGATTTATATAGCATTTCGAATTAACCGAGTTCGAATTAACGAGGTTTTACTGTATGAAGTTCTATGTGCTAGGTATTGTGATCAAGACCATTTCAGTTATTCATAATCTTTAAAATGAATAGCAATTTCAGTAACATTTACCTGCTTTTTGGTTGCTTCTATAATTTCCGGAATATGCTGAGAGTTGTCAACCACAGTTTTGTCGTTCATGTGATATTCTATGCCGAGTAGAAATCAGTTGTCTAAAACCTCCACTTAAGCAACCCCCTTACAACAAACATGTCATTTTTTGGTCCCTTGAGTTTCATTAAATAGAGGTTTTACATTACAATTTTTTGCATTTTTCATAAATGTTTCACCTTTCACATTAATTTTTTGAAGGTTCCTGCCAATGATGTTAGATCTGTTGTCATTAGACCTACGTTAAATTGTACGTAATATGACAGGACTACGGGGAAAATTTTTAGTGTTTATCGTGCACTGCCGAACAGTTGGAAACTGTATATGCAGCATGTTTATCTTGCAAGTGTGTTGCACTGATTGGTTTGTTCTTCAGAATACAAGTAAGCTGCACTGCCTATTAGCTTGCCGCAGAGTACAACTGACAAATGTGAATTTCATCTATCACTTATAAAGTGGTAGGATCATTTATTGCAGGTGTATAACAAAACTAACACGCATTTAAGTTTAACTGGCAACCAATGGTTCAAAATGAACATAGGCCTGCTTTAAATATTCATGTCTCATCAAGTAGTAACATATTCAAAATGTTTGACTGGTATGTGTGTCATACAAAACTGCCCAAGGCACAAACATAACAAAAGAATACAGCAAGTTGCACGTTACCTCAATGTCAAACCCCATGGTTTTGCCACCCTCCTCGTGTGCAGCCAACAGTTTCGACACCACCTCCGTACCCTTCACACCAGAGTTCTCAGCGATTGTCTTGGGGAATGTCTCCAGAGCTGTGGAAAACTTCTTGATGGCGTACTGTTCAAGGCCAGGGTGCGTTTCTCCGTATGATGCTAACTGCCGCGACAGCTCTATCTCCGCAGCTCCGGCCCCGGGAACAAACCTTCCATCCTGCAAGCAGAGCATGTTCTTAGTTCTTATACGACTGAACACTAAACAAATACTTGCACAAATAATACAGTATTCTGCAAAAAAACTGGTTAATGTTTTGAGATTCTAATGGAACAACAAAATTATACTAACATCTCACCCCAAACATCGTACAAAATGAATGTATATGAAGCAGTTTCGTGATGTATACAATAAATAACATTGATAGAGGCATTCCAACCATATCCTTACAGCAGGTAAACAAAAAAACACAACACACGTACAACAGAACTCTCTTAAGATGCTACCTGATTGGTCAACCCCATCACCAAGCACAAACTGTTTTGTTGCTCTCCTGGACCAGCAGCAGCATACAATATGTACATCCTATATTATTTTACTTTACTCACTCTTGTGCACACAAAGGTAGGAGAATAAATACTTCACGTGACACTCACATTGGCCAGATTTGTAATTGTGCTAACTATGGACTACAAGGTTCATTGTACAGTAAATATGATTACTCTAAGATATACACAAACAAGACATAACTTCACTAGGCAACAGTAAACATATGATTAAACATAGCACGTAAATCTGTAGGAGAATACACACATCCATGAACTTATAGAATTGTTTGTTCTGTTACTCTGGGTATGCTACCACATACAGTAGCAATGGAAGAAGTTTTGCTTGCAATTTTAAAACACATCTTGGTATGTAATAGCTCTTTTCAAGATTATTTACAGACATATGTAGAAAGTTTTGAATCCAAATACCTAAAACACGTGAATACTTTTCTCTGTTAAACATAAACTAAAAGCAGACCTACCACCAAACAAGACTTCCTATCAGTAAGATTTTTAGAACTATCGAAACTTTGTGTAAATACATCTCATCACTTCAGGTGTTGGTATGTATAAATACTTTACAGTTTGACGTAGCTATTGTATGTCTACAATCAAATACAACATTGTCTGTATGGGTTGCAAAACCATTGCACTATTACATCTGAACAGAGTAAAAAAACAATCACTAAATGTACTTCAAACTTGCCTGAAAAATCCAACAAAAAAAAGTTAAATTATACATGTGAAGCGGTTATGGCTAATGCTATAATTATTATGAAACATACTTTATACAGGAATTACTGCATGTACTTTACCATAATCTGCTACATCAATATAAAATATGGATTGTAATTTACAATAGATTAGTTAAGTCATGTAGACAATTATGGTGCCTAGTTAAATTATCAAACTTACAAGATCTAGTTACGCATTGTCGGTTACACAAATGACTGTAAGACAATTTAACTACATTTTGCACTCTTTTCCACTGTGATGGGACCATGTAGGCCTGTACGATAGACAAAAAAAAATCGGGGAAAATGTAGTTCAGTAAATTACCTTTTTTACACAATACTAACACAATTTTTATTCATAATTTTGTAGACAAAGAAAAGGTGGAAAATGGCCGCTACTACAATTACTAAAAACGTAGATAGAGGTGCACAAGTACTTACAGAAATAGGGAGAACACACAAAACATAGAAGGGCAAGACATTTTGCGCGGTTACGACGTTTCAATGGCCAGGCCAGCTTCGTCAGGCTGTTGTGCAATTGCTCGCTGCCCGAGGAAGCTCTGGCCTTGCCAGCGTAACGTTGTGACCGTGCAAAATGTGTTGTCCCTCTATGTTTTGTGTGTTCTACAACCTGCAAGTACTTGTGCATCTCTACCTACGTTTTTAGTAATCATAATTTTGTAGGTTACAGTAATAAACAACAGTGTACTGTATTTAAACGATTGTAAGCCGACCTTTTTTTACCATTTTGGACCATCAAAAATCCAGACTCGGCTTACAATCGGGTTCAACCATTTTACATACAGTTCTGACCAAATATAAATACATAAGTAAAATAGGCAGTACAATTTCATCAGTACCAATGAGGACGTAAACATGAGCCTAATACACAAAAACGTGCAGTTTTTACTAGACGAAGTGTGATCTCTAGCAGTATCACGGCCGGCCGACAGGTGATGTCACCGTGCCGGCCGGTCCTCGGGCTGGAGCGAGCGTGCCGATCTGGCACTGGCAGTGTGTAGTCACAAGGCGTCCTGCGGTACATGCGTGCCGGTTTGCTACGGTACTGCTACCGCTGTATTTGCTGCTTGAACCTACCTACGTAATACGTGGTTGCTAAGTTTCAAACTGAAGCGATGACAATGTACAGCAGAGTTTAAAAAAGTAAGCAAATATACAGAGGAAACGTTTAATATACCGGTACTAACGTAATTTTTTACGCCAGCTCATTCACACAATAAATACACGGTTCCATTAAAGGTCTATTACCGTACTTACCTATCTACCACCCACACATTATTTCTAAAAAAACAAAATGTTTGGGAGTGGGTACGGCTACAGCTTCCTTACGCTATGTCAGCCGGCTGTCAGTCTGCCTACTGCACCAGGACATGCCGAGTGTCGTGTCGAACTACAGCGCCGGGCCGTGCCGAGCCAAGACAGCATTCCTCACATCTCGCATGACGTGTCTCGCCCGCCTGGCGCCCATTTGTTTACCAACCGTACTTCGCGTTAAATGGCGGGAAAAATCATCGGCTCTGAAGACCTGAGAGGATAAAGGGCTGTAAAACTCTGTCATTGTCATTCAGTGCACGGGACCTTCAAAATTCGGCTTGTAATTGGTGTCATATTTTAATTTTTTTCCCAATGTTTTGAAAGTTAGGGGTCGGCTTACATTCGGTGTCGGCATACAATCGAGTAAATACAGTATTTTGAATGTTATGTACATTCTGTTATGTTCACACTAGGTCTAAGTGGTTGTATTTTCACATTTTTAATGTTGTTACCTGTATATTAAAAAATTTTGTGAATGCGAAATACACAACATTTGAGACAACAATCACTTAAACTGAACTATATTGTCACAATAACAACAAACCTGTAAATTCTAGCACTGCCTATACAAATATATTGTATTTACAAAACAAAACACCCAATTTACACAATCGTGTGCCCTTGTATTTGCGGAGAAAAATACTTTCAGGCTTCTGACAGTTTTTTAATAACGGCATAAAAAGGACCATTTCGCAAACAATTTTTGCTATAAATTTACTTCAATAAATCACACTTGCTTACGACCATAGCATTACAGTGATAACTGACTGTCAAAAACACGTGGGTAGAATTGGCAAAAGCTCAGGTTACATTCGTGCAGTGTACTAAAATATGTTGTATCCTTTTCTTTATAGCTTACAACAAAGTACTTGGAATACGATACAATATACGTACAGTATACAAAACAAAAGGTAAGATATGTAATTTCATTCACTTCGTAAATATGAAGCGGGAAATTGTGCGATTGTGCAATTTAGGACGGTACAGTACATAGAAAATTCAAAAGAATTTAACTGATTCCATAAAACCTTAATACCTCGCAATTTCTATTAAATTATGGGAGAACCATACAATATGGCAGGTCTGCTAAAAGTAAAATTAATTTGTTGACAATTGGATTAAACAGCCTTTACAAACAACTTCACATATTAATTCACAGATGGGCTCTTACATTCAATAGTATGAAGCAAAAATGGCTTCCGCGCAGCCTGTGTAATATGTGATACACCAAGGAACAGATCCGTCAAGGAATCAAGATGCTAGAACAGCATAACTACCTTGAGAAGTTTGTGTAGGGATTGAAAACTTTACTTACGTATATTATACAGGAAAACAGTGTCTTGGTACATGGTACAGCACCCTGAAAACTGGTACCGTATTTGCCATCATATAAGACAACTATTTTTACATATTTTTGGAATTCAAAAATTGCTACTCGTCTTATATGAAGGTGCAACTGTGAACACTGTAGCTGGTAGATCAAGTTCTTGCGATTGTGTGTCGTCCTATATGTGTGTGTATCTGTCAAGTACTAAAACGTGAGTACTTGTGCTTCTGTCTTTTGTACATACTGATAGCCTAGCAGCCTCTTCCTTTGTTGTACATTACATACATTGTATGTTCTACAACAGTATCTCATACTTCATTGAGTAACTTCTGTATAAATTCACAGTGGCAGTTAGATTCTTCATTTATTTTCGTGAATTATAAACACAAAGATTATAAACTACTTACAGTAAAACCTTCTTGAGAAGTTTCCTACTTAAGCATAATAATTTTTCACTTGTCAATACGCACATGTGTAATTTGACCCTTTTAAGAAGTTTTCCTGGTTAGTAAGCATTGTTATTGCTTGTCCCAACACAAACGTCTTAACAAGGTTTTACTGTACAGTATTTTGAAAACAGAACACACTAGACCCCCGATTTTACGAACACTCACGGTTCCACTCATCGCATTCGTAAAATCGCTACCTTCGTAAATTCGATAGCGGCTTATTTTTGCCCCCCCCCCCCCCTACTTAACAGAAAATTTTAAATTTGCATTTTTTTCTGCAAAGTGTAGGCCCCGACTTCGGTAGCGTTTTGCGGGAAATTAATTAACGTAATAATGTAAACATAAATTGATATCAGTATCCAGACGTCACACTGTTGAGCAGTAGATATGACCGACCCTTGTCCCCAAAAAATGAGAAAATCGAGATTCCGAGTGTCTTCTCTCGAGCGCATAGCCCGACTCCCATAGCATTTAACGGAAAAATAAAGAAAGTGATAGTTTAAATATAAATTTATATCAATAGTCCGACGTCTTACGATCAAAAGAACACCGCTAAACAACAGATATGATCGACCTTTGTCCTAGAAAAAAAAGAGAAAACCGAGCTGTCGAGTGCCTTCTCACGAGCGAATAGCCCGATTTGCGTAGCGTTTAATGGAAAAAATATAGGCATTCCTTACTAGTAAAATGCCCTTGTAAATTATTCACCAAAGAAAGAAGGAATAAGTGGATGTATTTATTCATTGTGCAATTTTATATAACATAAACGTAGAAACATTCCCTCGACGTTGTTGAATTGTACGAGAACGTAGATACTAGTACCGTGCAGAGTGGACAGATAGCGCAACTGTACGAACGTTTACAAGATGGCAGATAGATAGCGGCACCGTAGCACATACCGACGTTTTTCCAAAAACGCCATTTTGTGACGTTCTTACCTAAAATCGTCGAGAATTACATGTATAAGTGAATGAAAATAATCACTTTCACAGTCAGTATATGCGGTAAAAATAAATTAGGCGTTCCGGGATTACGTAATACACGAACGTATATTTATTTTCCAAGTTCTACATACCCGGAGACAAATGTTTGTTCGCTTGGATAATAGGTAGCGCTATTATCGTGCTCACTTGTGAAACGCACGTTTTACGACACCAGTACGCCAAGTTAATTGTTTTAAGTACGTATGGTGTTAAAGCAATAAAGAAAAATATCACGCTATTATTTATAGAGTTCGTGTAAAAAAGTAAACTCATTCGGCGCGAGACGAGAGAGATATAAGACATCGTGAAACAGCCTAGAAGGAGGCTGTACTATAGTTAAATGAGCATATGCGCTGGAACTTTGCGTCTATAGTACGAACTCAATATAGATCCTAATACATCGTAGTTCACGGAGACAGGCCGGCCGGCTTGGCACAGGCGCAGCCGCGTGGTTTTCAAACTGTCACTGCCGCATTTTTTAACGGATTTTCGCTATTTTTGTTTTATTTTTAATATTGTGACTTACCAAGTAATAACTGCAACTCTACAATTCATATTTTAATGCCGTGAATTAGATACAGTATGTTTTATTCATTGTCAACATAATTCCTTACAATTTTTTTCGTCATATATTTTTGTTATTTTTTGAGGGTTCCTGAGATTGTATTCGTAGAATCGCTACCTTCGTTAAATCCAGGGTTCGTAAAATCGGGGGTCTAGTGTAATTAGCTGTTAGGACATTTCATAAAAATAACATTTAATTTTGTCATGAACTTAAAATACTGTAAGCCTAACAATATCACAGTTTAATTGAAATTCTTACCTTAGTCAGTCCCTTGAAAGTGTTGACACCATCATCAATAGCTCGTTCAATGTCATCCATATAGTTGTCGGTGGAGCCTCGGACGACGATAGTTGCAACACGAGACTCCTTGCCCTCCAAACGGAACACAACCAGAGACGTATCGCCCAGCTCATCGACATAAACAGCATCTGCATAGCCCATTTCTTCTTTCGTTGGTGCAGTCTGCCAACATCCATTATCCATGTATTACGTACAGAAAATGTGTTGCTAAGTTACTACCATATTTGCCGGCATAAAAGACGACAATTTTTACATATTTTTGGCCCTCAAAAATTTCTACTTGTCTTATATGAGGGTGCAAAAATTTTTGGTAGCCAAAAATCGTTTGAAAGCAAAGCTGTGGAGTTGTATGATGTTTCAAGGAATTGCGTTTTTCGTCACAAATGAAAACGAGTGCCCCGTTTATTTTAATAAAATTTACGGTACAAAATTTTGATGAGCGTCATTCACAATAAAGGACACTTCCTCACAGCGATCTATGCGAGCGCGTGCCGAGATACTTTGTCTCGCCAGCCTACAACTCTCGGGTGGAGAAAACGAGGCTCTAGGTTCGCATGCTTTCATCCTTTGTCTCGCAAGCACAAGACTCTCGGGCGGAAAAAACGAGGATCTAGGTACCGTACCACACATTCATGTGTGTGTCTAGCACTAGGCTGGAGGACAACAGCAGCGCACAGGAATGCGATGACCTTGCAAGCAGCTGTTGTTGCCCGGCGTTGCAATGTAGAGCGCGGCGTGCCTCAGTCCGACGTTGCCAAGTTGCGCACACCTGCCGGCAAATGGAAATATCGCCGGCCGCCACCGTGCATTTCCGTGGCTCTTGGGCACGCGGAGAGCAGTAGTAGCCAACGTTATTCGTTTATGTGTCTACTATGATGTTTATATGCCGATAATAAATGCATTGAAAATATTTATACTAAATTTTTAATGTTTCTGGCAAAGGAAAAAAATATTTTTCTGTCAGGAATTTCAAAATTAGTTATTATTTTTTTTTTTTTTCAAGATTTTGTACCTTCAAAACCATGACTCGTCTTATACGCGGGGTCGTCCTATATGCAGACAACTACGGTAATAATTTTTTTAACACGAGATACAAGGTACAAGTACTGTCCTGTAAACACACACACGTACATACCTTGTGTTGAAAATGTGAATGTATTTATGTACTTCAATCATAATGGATGAAAATGTCACTACGCTATTGGTTACAACATTCCGGCAAATGTACAGTACTTATAGCTGACATTAGATGAGGAGCAGTGAATCCAGTTTATGACCACAAACCATTTTCTTGAACCACAAAGCTTCGACACTCCTCAAGTGCATTAACTAGCAGTTACATCACTAAACATATACAGTCAAACCTCTATCCATCGTTTTTCAAGGGACCAATGAGAAAAAACGATGCATCCGAGAAAACGAAACATGCGGGAAACATGCAACCCCCCCCCCTTACTTAAAAAAAACTAAAAAAATAACCTCAAAAATTATTTTTAATAATGTCCACAACATGAAAATTTGCTTCAAATATGTGTGTACTGAATATGGTCGTACCTTCATTTGTATTACCAACGATCTAGTTTAACGTCAAAGGTGGCAATCCGAGACATTTGCGATGTCAGCATGCTTTTCACCGGGACATTTCTCTACCTCCTTTATTATTCCAAGGCATTCTTCAAGTGAGGGAACAGATTTTGAAGGCCGCGACACTTACGGTAATAATTTATAAATACATTTCACAGGCCTTAAAATAAAAATAGTGTACTCCACTTGTTAACAAAATTCAAAAAAACTGTTTCTAACTAAACAAAAAACGTAACAAGAATGAGATACGTATTTATAAATAAATAAATAAATAAATAAAACAAGGCGAAACGTAACCTCTCCGACTCGTGCGCTTACGCTCGGCTGCCTTCGACTGTACTCGGAAGTGCACAAAATGGCGGAAGAAAATTCCCAAAATTCTTGACGTTACTGCAATTTATTCACTAAACATTACGGAAATGTAAAAAAAAGTGCATATTTACAATAGAACAAAATGAATTTGTACAATATACGTGTTCGATATCTATTGAAGATAATTTGGATATCAACATAAAAAAAATATTTCCTCTATAAAAAATTACGTTTTTCTGTTGGTGGCAACATGTTTGTTGTTTGTTTACTGAAAATACGGCAATGTTTGTGTTTACACACACAACCTGCAGTATGTAAAACGTTTCTTACAATAAGATGGACTGCCTAACATATTTTAAACAATAACAGTGAAATTTATAGTAAAAACAAGTCGAACATATTACGTTCGTCCGTATTTTTGACAACGGTAAATGTGTGCCTTTTGCGGTTATGTTAAGTTCTTTACGCCTGTTTGTTTCGAGAAGTGTATACGAGCGTGATATGAAAACGTAAAATGTAAGTTAACTTTTTTTTTTGTTGGTGAAAATGTCTGAACGGTCGATGCGGGAAATTTATGCATATATGAACGATCCGTGTGGGTTTATTTAACATTGTTTATATAGGCAGTTTGTCGGGACCGTGAAAAACCATCGATGGATGCGGGAAAACGATCGATGGATGCGGGAAAACGAAAGAAACAGGAACGATGCAACGAGGTTCCACTGTAATTTACAATGGTGGGGAACTCTTATTTGTACGATAGATACGGGAAAAACGATAATTGGAAAATCGACACATACGGACATTGTTATCATTGGTTATAATAGGAATTACGTAGGGACCATTAAAAAATTACGATACATGCGAGTACGATAGATAGAGGTTCGACTGTAATTACCCTTCATAAAATCTGTGACCGGATAGGCAGCCACACAGAGTAGGTTGTTCTGCAAGCCACCCAACTGTATTTACTCCGCTGGACATCATAAAATGACATTTAAAACCTAAAACTGCCATTGGTTATGTCTGCACACAGAGGACTCTTGCTACTCCGCCTCTTTCCCCCCTCTGGTACCTGGATGCCCCGTCCCCACCACAGAACTTGGAAACACAAAGATACTAAGAGAGCTACTGCCACGTTCTACCACTGAGCAGGCACTGCGTAATGAAGCAGTGCACCCAGCATCCTGCCTGCATGCGCATCATGTGTTGCCCTTCCACTGACGCAGGCCAAGCACGACTGTCATCTTAACTGACTACGACCAACTCCTCCCAAGTCAGCCGACATAGGTACACAAAGGGCAACTATCCTCCATCAAGACATCCAGTCAGCATGTGTGCCCACCCAGCTAAACACCAGTGTATTCCACACAAGACTACAGCTGCCTGCGCCGCCCACAACAGATCTGACGACAGACGTCCCCCACCACCAGGAAGTTCCCTTCATGGGAGGCCCATGGCCTCTGAACTCCAGCAGCAACGATACATTTTGTTCACCCACACACATTTACAGCATGTCAAATTTCCCTGAAATTTGGAAGGCTTGCTTGTATAAAAATTTACTTTTGTGAATTGTAATCATGTTTCCAAAACTGCTGCTGAATATATGCTAAGATAAGTACATACAGGACATAATTTTCAACATAGGACATAAAGAAACAGGGAAGCGATACATTCCGCACTGGCACATTCATCGAGAACTACACCACATCTTCATTCAGAGCACAAAATTGGCTTACACTGTTTTTGTTTTAGGTAATTTCTACAGAATTTTAAAAGGGGTCCTACAATTTTATTTCCAAGTAGTGCATAGTAAAAGGATAACACAGGTGTCTAACTTTGTGTCTTACAAACCTGGGTAGTATTTTGCATTTTATATCAGTCTACGGAAAAAGAAAGAGAAAGAAAAACAGTTTTTTGGCTAATCAGAGAAGCCCCAAAATCACCTTTAGAAAGTATTGCTTTTTTAAAACAACAGAATAACTGTTTGAAGAGTGTTCTTTTGTGGATGATTGTACAGAGAATCACAAAAAAGTTTTGCTGGAAAACCAAACTAACACAATTAAAAATTGATTATACATCAGGTACAGTAGATTCTCCTTGTCCAACATATATACAGTAGAGCCCCGATTTAACGAACTCGGGAATAACGAAAACAGCGATTTAACGAAAGGATTTCTAGGAACCTTGAAAAAATAACAAAAAAATTTATTAAATAATTCAGTGACTTTGTTAAAATCTAAGATTAATTGTAATTTAAGTTCTTAAAAAATACTAGCACCGACCGCCGTATATACTTATTTCTGCGTAGAAAAGCTCAAACCATCTATCGAAAAAAAAAAAAAAAAAAAAAAAAAAAAAAAAAAAAAAAAAAAAAAAAAAAAAAAAAAAAAGAGAAGCTAAAATTCGTTGAAAACTTTGTTCGCGGGAGTGAGAGATATGGACGCGCGGGCATGGCCGAGCGAGCGCCGCTGTGTTGCATAACAAGCACGCGCACGTAGATCCTCATCCTGGCGGTTGGCGAGTGAACGAGCATCTAGGTACCCAGTTTGCACAGCGCGGCGGTGGACAACACAAGAAATAATTCACAGATAGTGCTTCACGTCTCCGTTACAATGCGCTGCAGTACCATGTGTTCTATTGATTATATTACCGATAGACTGCAGTGGCGTGCAGCGTGATTATTTACGTAATATTATTTATACAGACTTTGTACAACAAATTTACTACCGTAAACGTAAATAATTTGTTTCTCCGATGCTAAAAAACCGCTCGAGTGCTAAGTATTTTTAGCGAGCAGAGAAACGAGTTTGTTTCACGAGCGCGGCTGCATACAAGCTCCCTACAATGGCCGCCACCGAGCGTATTTAATTATTATTTTACCGTTGTCTCGCAAACTTTTAACTCAGTTTTCATTAAGTAAATTTCTTTTACTAATTTTCATGGGAATTTCCTTAATTTTGTTGATGGAACGGACGGGAGAGAGACGGAAATATTGACGACTCGGCTGTGTTAGTCATCACTTCTCATGGGTTGACGGCGCGCAAGGGCGGCTTAACTCACCTTTCGCACGCTCGCCGAGTGTTCCACTGGAAATTTTTGAAGTTTTATCGCCAATTTTTTTTCTTTTCACGGCTGTGTCTTACCTGCTGACGCTAAATGCGTTTTGTTATTATTTTGAACCAAGATCCTTTTTTAAAACTACCTTAAATTCGGACGAAACATGCCTGAGAATTTAACTTTTTTTGTGTGGGGGGGGGGGGGGTGAAGTCGGATTTAACGAAACATTGATTTAGAGTCAACATTTTCGGGTCCCATTGCATTTTGTTAAATCGGGGTTCTGCTGTACGTAGCTTATTTAAGTTTTAAATACGGTAAATGAGCTGAAGGGCAGTAACAAACTAAGATCTGTAGCTGCTTACTAATCGAGGCAGAGCAGTGGCCCCAACAGTCTTACATAGTCGGCGCACGTCCCACTTGCTGCTTAGCTTGACGGCCATCATGTTGTACTTGTTGACATAGTGGAGTGCCATGTCTCCGAACTTGGCCGCACCCACAATCACACCAGCGCCTGCATCTGCTATGGCTTTAATCTGCTGCTCCAGCAGACATTCCTCCCCGCGGCTGAAGTTCATCAGCTCGTCTGCATTCTTGATCAGCACCGTACCCTGCCACACCACAATGCTAGTCAAGCTAACACGTTGCTATTATATACATACTAACAGAAATTCACTTGGGCATACTTTAATTATAGATTGTCTTTACTTGCTGGGATTTATAATTACCATAGCTTACATTGTACAATGTACTTGCAAAAAAATATTATATGGTACACAAAACCCCTAAAACATAACTAAAGAAAAGTACATAAAAATTTGCACGTTTAAAGATGTGTGATGGATATAGCTTCTGTTCTATAAACAGTGAACAATATATTTTGCCTTTCGTTTTAATAACGTTGAAGGCAACAATCCAGACATTTGGTGATAACACACTTCTCGACAGCGGGACATTTAGTGTTACCTACATTCCTTATTATTTACATGCATTCTTCAATTCTTTTAACTAGGCTCCAACATTTTTACAGCTATAATTGTGTTTTCTGTATGACCGCAGATTAACCTGGCTGAGGTTGAATGCTTGCAAGACTATAGAGTTGTTCCAATACTAATATGTACTATCGGGATCGGCAGATACTAAGCCCTTTTGTAATGTATTTGTATCGAGCATGGTATCGGCCTGATACATAGCAATCGAGTTACAAAAATGGAAATAGGTGTTTTGATCGTTTTTAATGCACTGACAAACACCTAAATAAATTAGCAGCAATATATTTCAAGCAGAAACTTTGGTGTGATAAAATACTATATTAGTGGTGTGTGAATAGTGATTTAAGTGTTACGAATAGTTTTCAAATGAATATTAATTTCTTAGAATAATTTTCGAATATTTTTTGAATAGTGTTTCTTCAAATTTTGGTATACATTTGCCAGTACATAACCTTGCAATTACAAGGAGATATAGAAATGTACTTTGCTTTATTAATTTAAGCATAAAAATTTAACAGTTTTTACTTTGATAGCCTTGAACATTCTTAAAACATATATGTTTTTGTTACATTGTACCTGTTCTTACAGCAATATACAGTTTTTTCTCAGTTTTCTTCGAAATTGCTCGAATACTTTGAAATTTGAGAATAGGGTATTAGTTTTTCGAATACGAATACATAGTACAGATTTCCTATTCGAAAAATATTCAAAATTTTGAATATTCGCACACCCCTATACTGTACAGTAGCCGGCAAAGCAAGAACACGCTCACGTTTTGTAATCTTCATAGCCGGCCTGACACTGCAGCTACACAGCAGTTCTCTCCACCGTATTTAGTTGCTAGATATAAGTCTCCCTTCGGTAACAATATGACAATCTGAGAATTGTTGTACAAATGTTCTTGTACTGTTGCGTGATTACCTTTACTTTCAGTTTACATCAACAGACGGAAATAGTAGTCACACCAGTTAAATTTTTGCTACGAATAGAATTATGCATGTTTGACAACGCTGAATTAGTAATGCTTATCTTTCGTAACAGTACTACGAAATCTAATCTCGCGGCTACGCTTAGAACTAACTATTCAGTAAACAGTTCTGCATGGCGACAAAAACATGCTATCCACAATCAATATAGTTTCGCAGATAAGTGACAGTACTTCAACATTACGTGGCCTGAACAACGAATCTCACTATTGCTGTTTATCTACGAGATAAGTCTAGAAAAACAAACGTCCTGTTTATTTTGACTGTTGTGATTTTGCTAGTGTTACATTTTGTGATTATGTTCCATTATTTTGTTCACATGGCAAGCGTATTTTCTTTTGGCACCAGTGAAATGTCTAGTGTGTGTGGAAACACTTCTGTAAAGACTTGGCAGACGTAAGTAAAGCAAAATGCAACCAGTTATAGTATATTAGTGGAAATTTGATGGAATTTCTTATTTTTATGCGTATCGGTGGATCGGATGAGTACATTATAGGTAGAGACCCAAATTTATGATGTTATTTTTTGATAAATTTAGTTTTAAAAATATTAGATTTCGGTGTTGTCGGTTTTATTTTTAGCAAAAGATAAAACCATCGTTATATTAACAAAACTACATTAAACCAGCATTTTATAACAGCAACATACAACAATACAATAATGGCAGTTCAAGAAATTTTTTTTTCTGTGCTTACCTCTGCCCATTTACTGAAATGTAAGCATTGTCAAACTTTCAGCATTTTCTGGTTTAAGATTATGCCTACGATCACTAACAACTAATGAGTACTTTGATAAAGAACGTTCACAGTCAACGTTAGATGTAGGGAACCAGATTGCCTTCAGTCCTGCTTAGGAATAAAAATATATGAATCTACATTTGTCACAAAATTTAGGCTAAAACTCAAATATACTAAACACCCTGAAGAGACTGAAATAGCCTCAGTACAGAAATAGTTGAAGATAATCTGTCCAGAATTTAAAGGAGTATCTTTTGACATCTCACACTTCACAATCACATTAAATTGAGTTCCTTGAATTGTAGTACAAGTCCCATTAGGTTGGAAATGGCTAAATAATGCAACATGTTATAAAAGTTTACCTACATACCAGAATGTTTGAATCAATATTCTGAGAAACATTTTACTTAATGAACATAAGAAAAATAACAATAGTTGTGTTGAACATATTCAAAGTGCCATAAAGGATTCATCACCTGACTAAAAGCAGCAAGACATACACACAAATCATAAATGTTAAATAGGGACCAGGTCCGCAAACCCCTCACAGTATTGGATATTATGTTACCCAACTCTACTAGACTGGTTCACTTTTTCAAGACAAGCACTTCACTTGACATGAACATTCACTCGTCCTGTGACAACATAGTGACTTTTCGTTAAGTCGTATTGTACCTCGGGCCGGGTGGTCGGCTGTGTTCGGAGGTGCACAAAATGACAGAATAATATTCCCCAAGTACTGTAATTATTTTTTACTAAACTTTGTTTTATTTTAATTACTAATGAATGTGTGAAAAGGCATATCTTTACAATAGAGCAGAAGTAAATTTCTACACACTAAGTATTCTATAGCTTACTGGAAGCTATTTGTTCCATATCCAAAAACTTTCCTTTTACTGTTTGTGGTAACATGTCTGCATACTGTTCATCAAAGAAAAACACAATGCAATGTTCGTGTTTTCAAAATAGCTACCATTCGTAATTTTTTTTTGAAACTAGATGAACGACAGCTTAACATTTTTAAAACAATAACTGTGAAATTAGCTGTCAATACACCAAAAATATTACATGCGACCAAATTTGTGACATTCGGGAATGTGTAGTGAGGTTATGATAGATTATGTTACTTTCGGTTACACCTACTGTTAATAAGAAATATAACCAAGCAATAACATATGTAAGTAAAAAAAAAGTCCAAAGCTGTCCAAAATATTAAAACAATGGATGCGGGAAATTGAGGAGTAGGAACGATGCATGTGCGTTTTTTACATTGGCACACTACTATCTCTGTGGCCACATGGTCCACGGAGCATTTAATTTTTTTGTAACTCCAATTTTTTGCAGTCACAGGTTTTCATAACTCGGCGGATTACTCTGGGTGCATAGGATGTCCAGAAACGAGCTCCTCGTTGCAAGTATATAACCCTCACATGATACCACAGAACCACCAATTTAGTGGCATTTCCTTGAGCGATTACAACTTTTAATCTGGCCAGTTGGTTGTATACCTATCACATCCTGTAAGGAAGCATACAGTATGGATAAATCTTAATTTATGGATCAATAAAATTTTAAACAAATACACCAACTTCTATATTTGCACTTTGCATTTCACATCCACGTAGAATCCATTTCGACCAGGAGTTTTCGCCATTACAGAAAATACCAAACAAAATTGGTTGGTCCAGTGCAGCCAACGTAATATGTATCGTACAACTCGAGATTAAAAAATCTGTACTGAATAAGTTATTCAATATTTGTTTTTTAAAAACTTTTAAATTTAGAAACACATTTATATAAACATTATGCGTTTAAAATGTGCTGCTATTATATTACAGACAACAAATGTTTAGTTTCTCCAACGTTGGTGACGTCCATCTACCCTATATTTTTTAAGTTCTGATACTCTCTATAAAGCTTCGCCCGTAAGGTACACGAGGTGGACGACCGATGAAAATTCACCAACCACAATTCCGATACGCATGAACCTCAATTAAGATCTGCAGGATGCAATAACCAGATTGTTATACGAGACAGCCAATGTAGCATCAAAAAGCAGATATTTTATCAATGGATACCAACATGATGATATAATGGAAGCTTTCCTTCCTCCTGTTACCTTAGTCTCAGTCTGCAAGGTGTCGACAGCACAGCTGAAAACTGCAACCTTCACCTTCTCTTTCTTGGTGATGTCTCCTTCCACTTGTCGCTTGAACACCATTCCTTGCACCACCTCTGAGGCCTGCAGACCTCCACCCTGTACAATACAGCGTGCTCCAGTTTCACAACACGCAATACATCATGCACTTAGTGAGATACATAAGGATATGAAGTTACAGCACTTTAGTAACAGTAACTGTGGAACATACAGTATTATACAGCATACACGTGTATATGAAGGGACTATGAAAACACACACAAGCCGGCAGTCATGCACGTCCACACCAGTGGGTTTACAAAGCTATACTACACTGCACAATAACGAAGGGTACAATCCACACACACTAAACTAAAGATTTATTACTTGTACTTTACAAAGTGTATCGGAATGTTTATACTGACAGCAAACACACTATGAGTAACATATCTCAAGCGCAGGCCTGTCGTTTTAACGGATTTTATCAGTTTTAACGGGTATGTAAAGGTTAAAACGGACAGATGGATAATGTTAGATATTCACTGCTATTTCTTATATCTGTCTTTATCATCAATTGACACAGTAATTAGCGGCACACACGAATGGATTAATGAGATTCCCTAATCTTTTTCACGTTTATTTTAAACCTAAAAATCTTTTCCTTTATACATGCAGAAACGTTCATGCTATATACGAGCAAAAACTGGAAAAATTACGCCAAAATAAATAATAAAGGAAATTTTTTTATAACACCTCATAATGGCTGCACCCTATACTTTCGGATAAAAATTTTGGTAAAAAACATGGTGCGATTATATTAATAAATATGGGTATTTACATTTTACAAGCGGCGCTATGATACGAGCAAACTACGTTTCATTCGATGCCATAAAAAATCTTATTCAGATATACAGTATTAATTTTTTAACAATAAGTCGCGGTTGAACATGTTCTTAGTTTCTCTAAACTAGATCTAGAAATTTTTCCAAATAGGAAAATGGGTGGAAAGTTTCGCTACTATTTTAACAAAACAGGTTAGAAAATAGTTCAGTCTGTAAAAAACATTAACAGTAGATGGAGTCCAGTACAACATCTCAATTTTTCACACTACTATAATAATTTACTATACATATTAATTTCACTATCAGAATTCTACAGCAAGAATTTCCTAAAAATATTTCAGAAAAGTACGTAGACGTAAGTTAGAATTATTACAGGATTTTTTAATGCTAATTACAGGATTTTGGAAATGGGCTTGGTGACACCCATTCTCAAGTGTACCAAAAAACTTCCATGCCAAAAACTACGAAAAGCACTTACCAAGATTTTGCAAACTCGAACATTGTCCACATTGAATGTGGTTTTCTCAGGAAGAATGGACACTGTAAGAGTACAGAACAATACAAAGTTAAGTATCTCAACACTCTACTTATTTAATTGGTTAAACTAGAAGCCAAAGCCTTCTTCACATACGTAACACAATACTGATTGTTGCTGACGAATTTACATGTATATGCTACCTCATAAGATCACATTACCTTCTTAAAAGTGAAAAGTTATTATCACAAAATTGAGGTGGTAGCATTGTTTTTATATTGAGATTATATTCTAGTAAAATCAAGACTACTGTTTTATGGCGAGGAAACTTACAGAGATAGTTTACGTCCTAAAAGGCCAAGAAAATTTAACACAAAAGTTTGCTTTACAATGTTCATCAACCGACCACCATCTTATCACTAACACACATTTTTTTGTTGCTAACCATTGACATCTTAAGAAAGCACAAAGTCCATTCACACTATTTACAAATCAAACAACTACCAAAATTAAGTTTACTGTGCTAACTTATTAAAAATACAATTTTTTCGGTGTTGTAGTTAATCTGTAAATTGGATAATACAGAACTTACTGTAGGTTATATATTTGTGAAAACCAAATGTTTTCTATGAAAAACTATGTAGGCCTACAGAAAGGTGTTGAGTTATGTAAGGGTTACTGTCTTCAGTCAGTTATGTAACATATTTTTTCCACAAGTTGATCATATGTGCTGTTCTTGACTGTAACTCCACAGAAAACTTATTTTTTTTTGTGTAATGTCTAGAAGCAGCGAGTCTGTTTGCAGAACTTAAAGGCAATAAGTAAGACATACAGACAATAAACAGAATACTGTAAACACCCTTGTAACGTGCAATGTTTTTCAAAATTATTAGTTTTCTGAGATACGCTGTGCCAGTCACAAAAGGGCAACAAAGCGGACGCAGGCCAAACAGGCCCGGCAGGAGACTTGACAACACAGCACGTGGCTTGTCTGCTGCGGCGCTCACACGCGCTCACATATGCTGTGAACAGTACAGATGATAGCTGTGGATGCCTGGCAAGAGCGCAGTTACAAGCACTTTGCTGATTTGTAACCTTTGTGGAGGTAGATATCATCACTACCCACTAGACATGCCGTGAGAGCGTACAGTAAAACACGGTGCATGGACAAGTGCGACATGATTAAGGAGGTGGTTTTAATCGAGTGTGACGTTTTGTAAACTAAAAATATGGAAATGCATGTGGCACATGTTCACTAATTAACAACGTGCTATATGAAGAATGTCGTCTAATTCTTCTTGGTGGACAGGTGCATTATCCAAGAGATGCAGCACTTCAAATGGCATTCTGTTATTTGCACAATAACATTCATCTCGGAAACAAAACTATTACTACACCAATCCCCAAACAGCGCGCGGCATGTATTATCCAAGCTTTGTGTTAAATTTCCATATTACAGGCAACTTACTCTGGTCAATTTTCTCAAATACCCACAGGTTCTAGGAATAATAAACTGCAAGTGGTTTTGTGTTTCAAGTATTACAACCAACCATTAACAGTGACACAATCTTTAACAACCTTCAGTTGTTGCGTAGTTACCATTTTCCTTTCGAAATGAATGTCCGTTCTGGCATTCACTTACAAAACGCAGCAGTTTCATCTACATTAAATATTAAATTTGCTAAGGCAAATATTGACTTTCCTCAATTACTTCCACTAGAAACTGCTAAGTTTGCTTACTGCGGCCACCATCAACACTTAACGGCCTCGTCTGTGATCTTGATGGTGTGTGACGAAGAACTGCACGCTACTTGAGCAGTTTAATACACACCCAGTGCCTTGCTCCTTCTTTCTACTGTTTGTCTATACATTTTTAAGCCTAAATGAGAGCAGCTATCAAAAATATGTTTTAGAATAGTTTTCGCCATGTTGTCTTATCTTTTCATAACAGTATTTATTATGGTTTTAGCTAATTATTTAACAAACTAAATTTTTGTTAAATGACTTACTTGGTGAAACTGTACAGGTAAATTCCTTGTTTTTGAAAGAAAACGAGCTATCATGACTTCGTGTTTTTTTCCAATGCCTTTTACTGTCTGGTTTGGCATTCGTTCTTACACTTTGATAACATTTTACCGGTGAACAAACAATATCTGCAGAATTATTAATGTGGTCGTCAATCCCATAGGCACTTCAGCTTCATGTTAGATAAGCTATACTGCTGACTACAGCTGTTGTGATCAACGAAACACGGTGAAGAAAGACAGAGAAGTAGCGAGCAAAACACAAGTGACACACGAGCTGTTCTTTTCGACCATCAACTCATCCCGCACTTTATCACGTCAGCACATCTCAGTCTACAATTAGGTAACTGTGAATTTACAAAACTCGGCAGCTACTTTTATATCTAAAATATACATACAGTATGTATTTCCTTTACAAACCCTCTTAATGTAACATTAAAATCAGTCATACCACATGCTTTAGCAACCAGCTTAGCGAGGAAGTCTTCGTTTCCGTACTGCTTGCTCATTATAGATGTCTTGATCACTTTCTCCACTTCAGCCAGGTTTTTGTAGTCTTTCACTTCATAGCAAGTTAATGTTGGCAAGATTTCTAAAGCCTTGTCCAAAGCCAATTCATACCCGTCTACAATTTCCGACGTAGTTAAACCCTGAAAAACATTGTAATTACAGTAACATAAAATCTCTAAGCAATCATATTGGTCTTTTCACAGCATGCAAAAAAATACTTAATAAGACAAAAAAAAAGCAATTATTTCACATTTTAAAGGTAAAAAGGGATCAGCACAAATAGTAATTTTAGGAGAAAAAAATCTGCAACATTTGCCTACCACAAGTTATTCACCATATTATAATGCAAAGTGGATTTATTTGCTTGGACATACTCCATTGCGAAATAAATGACTGTCAAAAGAAAACTAAAAAATTAACAAGAAAATATAAATAAGCAGAGTATGCTTTGGTCATTAGGATACATACACAACATGAAATTCCAAAAATGGAATCGGGTGCACACTCAGTGCAGTCCATCTGAATACGTCATAAATTTGCAATTTAAAAAAAAAAGTACAATCCACTCTATTAAACCGGAAGTTTGGCTGACTAACGTCAACTGAAACACCTACTGACTTATTCTGACGCCCACATTTACATAACTGAATAAGCAGATAATAGTTCTTCTAACTTTTCCAGGTCAATAAGAAGACTGCAGCAAGTTTTCCTAATCCCTGCCAAACTGATATAATGAGTTATACGGAAGAAATTATGTAAGCAAACACAATGGACGTAACACAGCAATTTTATACGTACTGCTCCTGAAGTAAGAAAACAGTAGATAAAGACGGTGAAGCGACAATAAAAGAATAACTAGCATAGTAGCTTACCATAGAATATGATAGGCGTTGAAGTCACCACACAACTAAAGTAGTTTTCTGCATGGCTTCCAGTGCTTGCTTAGTTATAAGTAACATAGCTTGGCGTTGGCAAAGAACACCTCTAGTGGGCAGTTAAAGTACATTTTAAACTGATGTCAGGTAGAGAAAAGGAGGTGGCATGCGTTTAACCGTTAGTGAGCAGCCACAACAATCGCTACGTAACAGTAAGGCAAATAGTCAGTGCAGACTACATCGTAGTATGCCTTCAACACTTCTACACATACTCAATGATGGTTTTACTCAAAATGCTGTCTGGACAAGTACTCGAGACAAAATTGATGCTCTCGCATCTGAAAGGCAGAGACTATGACCTCACCAGACAGTAAAATGAGCCATATTACTAAACGCCACAAGTAGCTTGGCAGCAGTGAGATTATGAACAGTTTAACTTTACAGGCAACAGTGGAAAGCATACAAACCATCCTAAGCAAGTCTTCAGCTGCCTCCAACAAGGCTCCGGCAAATATGATGACAAAGTTGGTTCCATCGCCTATTTCTTGCTCCTGCATCTCCGAGGCAAGAATCATCAGTTTTGCCGCAGGGTGTTCCACATCCAGCTCACGGATGATTGTTGCTGCGTCATTTGTGACAAACAACTTCTCAATGTGATTGATGACCATTTTGTTCATCCCATTCGGACCGTAGGCAGTTCGAATAGTCTGCGCAAACTGCTTGCAAGCACCAATATTGCGGAAGACGGCTTCATCCAGACCTGAAAAGTACTAACAAACACAAGATTCCGATGATTTTAAAACTGTATACATTCCACGGAATATACGTCAAACCATACTTTGCTATTACTTTCACGGAACAGTGATTTTTCTGCAGCTGTGAACATGTACACTTAGTCTCGTTAACATTCTACCACTGTAATGTAAAACTATTATTTGTAACTTTATTAAATTAATTTATAAAGGCCAATGTGACTTGTGTCATTTATATGAACTGTAGGCTAATGTACCTTGACTGGCCGTTTTTAAATACGCCAAAAAGGCTGCTTAGCAAATCCTATAGGAAATTTCATCACTTTATATTTTAGTAAAACAATAAATAATTAAACTGCGCTTTTAGCACAGAAAATAGCACACGTACTGACACGGGACACACACACAGTACAATAAAATAGCACATGCATTGATACAGCAGAAATTAACACTAAACAGTTACAGAAATGAAGGAAAATATTGCCGGGGAAATGTTGTGTATGACTGTTGGGAGCCTTTGCTAGAGAAAAAAATCAATAGCTTCACATTTGTTTTTCACAGTGCAGTTAAGTTATTCACAGACATTTACAGAAAATAACCATCGTACCACTTAGTTTTCATGTTTTTTTTTTTTTTTTTTTTTTTTTTTTTTTTTTTTTTTTTTTAGATATAGCCTAGTACAGCTGTTTAAAACCAATTTGGGAAAAAATATCATGTGAACATTATGACCAAAATAAAATATCAAGTTTTGAATGCATGCCACAACGTGCCCAGCGCTCACTATCTACTTGCGAAGTCATATGTTTGTACAACGTGTGTCCGGCACATGTGTTGACGTAGGCAGCAACGATATTGGAGTGCATTTGAAGTCATGGAAATAGAACGAGAAATATAAAAGGTTCCAAAAACCTTGAAGCAGTGTATAATGCACAAATACCACTAATAAAGTGCAAGATAAAATATTTGTTTTTGTCTAAAAATATACAATTAAATGGAAGAGATGGTTCAAAGCCATTTGGCGAAGCTGTGATGATGTTTCACAGAAATTTGTAGTTTTTATCTGTGAAGAATATTTTGATGTAGGCTAACTAATATTAACAGTATTAATAATAACCTCTTGCAGTTGGGCTTTGGCTCGGTGGCAAGCTCACATGTCTTACTATCCCTCCAGACATCTCCTGAACAAACCAACCCTGTCAACCCTCACCAGCTCCTTTCTAAGCACATTCCACTCCCTCACCGACTGCCTACCCCACTCCGTCCTCCACACCCTCCAGATCTTAAGACTGTTGTTCCCTCTCCCTCCGTAATCACTCTTGATTAAATGGGAACCTAACATTCCCCGCCCCCCCTCCCAGTAACCACTTTGAATGACCTAACAAGCCTCTCCACCCTTCGCCAGTCTTTTAAAATACTCCAACTAAAAAAAATTGTTAAGGAATTACATTTCTATACAGCAGAAATTATTTAAAGAAACTCAAATCCTATTATTTAATAACAATTAAACATAACATATAATCTAAATTATGTATCTGAAATTTGTAAAATTTATAACTTTCAAAATTGTCAATGCAAATAATGTAAAATTGTACGTATCTGACGTGTCCTATACTGTAACATGTACAGTCCAAAAGAAGAAAAAATAAAATAAATATAAAACAAACCTAGTAGTCCCATATGATATAATGTTAAATATGACAGTAAGCCTACATCACGAGTGAATGAAACAAAAATAAAAACCACCACAAAACTTAACACATGAACTCGTTTGCTTGCTGCTTTCATGCTAGGAATGGCAATTCTTCTCGGAATTTGTGCGGCTGGGCAGTAGCGAAAAAATCAGTTGCTTTGCAATATTGAAACTACCGGTCCCACCATTTGCTGCATGCGAAAGAGCAGAGTCCATACATAATTGTATGCTAGCTGTCCTAGCTCTATACCCATCTGTCTCATCCCTTCCTTAGCTCTTGCCAACCTACCATTACTCCATTTGACACCTATCTACCTGCACTTACTTTTTAATCTCTTTATCTCCCGTCCATAAAACAGCAGATTCCCCCAAGCACCAATCTTCTTCCACACTATAAATGTTACCATCATTTCATTACCGATAATTATTATTCTAAATTCTATGCAACACACTTCCAAAACACATCCCTTAGAATAATTTCTGCCCCCAGCTTATTTTTTCGCCCATACTGCCATACCACTCCAGAGGAAAAGAACTTGACATCTTCACTGATTAAGGAAATGGGACTGCGTCTTTAAAAGGGCAAGGAAAGTAGAAAGGATGAACAGAATATATAGGGTAGGGTAGTGAATGAAGGTTGGGTTCTAAGCTAGGATCGATGGAGGATACAAGAGAAGAGGAAACAGTGAGAAAATTCAGAGGGTGCGGAGGAGAACAGAGCAAGGTAGGCCGTCTATGCTTGTTAGGATGGTGACGAAATGAAATGTATTGAAGGAGTTGGTAACAGTAAGAGGGATTGGACAGTTCAGGACGGGTGTGACGTTGGGAGTGAACTCGCCACCAGATGGCAGCCCAGTTGCAAGTAATACATTACTACGAATTATCCCTGAATAACTTGCAGACAGAGATGCTGGCTGGGGATTATAAGGTGTGCCTGTTGGTAAGACTGTTGGTGGATTGGTCAGGATACTGTCTTGTTGCCCAGGTGGTGCATATCATAGCCAGTCATCGCCAATATACCTAAGGATCGTACAGTCTACTAGTTTGGACAAGTTTTGAGAATGGAAGAAATAACATCTAGAAGAAAACAAGTGCACAGGTAACAGGAATTTTCCTGTGACTCTGAAAAAAAATTGTTATAGTTTCACACTCCTCGACGATCCAAAACTTTACAAATGGGTGGGTTGACGTAAACAACAGTCTATTGGAAAACAAAAATCAGCGTGATGAATTGAACTCACGCGAAGTACATGTTAGTCAAACAGATCCAAACATCAATTTCTATACCAGATCGGCTCTAGGGCCATTTTTCGTATTTGTGGAAAGTAATGACAAAAACGTAGGTAATTTACATCCAGTCACATTGGGAAAGATATTGCACACTGCATCTAATTGAATCATTGAAACATTGAGGGCAGGCCCAAATAGGCTAAAAGTCGTACGCAAATCCTCTACAATAGCATTTGATAACGGATACCACACTTAAGTCATATAACCTGAAAGCGGTTATACCGATATAGTTTACACAAAAGCAGGGACTGATTTACGGGATTCCATTGGATCTCAGCGACGATGGAATACTAGAAGGCATAGAAACACCATTCAAAGTGACTAAGGTACAGCGAATGAACAAAAGATTCAAGGAACAGGAAAATACTGTATATCGACCAACCAAATTAATTGCAATCACGTTTCAGGGACAACTTCTGCCTGAAAAAATATTAGTGTATAAACACTACCATGTAAAACCTAAAGTATCTAGGGTTATCCAATGCCAAAAATGCTGTCATTTTGGCCACACAGAACAGCTTTGTAGAAGTCAAAGGAATAGATGCCACACATGTGGTGAAAACCACTCGTTAGCTGGCTGCACAGCCACGTTACTACTATGTTTACATTGTAAGGGTAATCACTTGGCAACAGATCAGGACGCATGTCCAAAATGGGCAGCGGAAAATCAAATTAAGAATGCTATGGCGAATTTCAACACTTCGTAACAGCAGGCGAAAGCACGGGTTGCACAGAAGTATCCCCAAGGATCCAACAACATAAAGGATTCATTTAGATAGAAATGCTGTCTCTCACACCGAACACTATGATACACATTTCCCAGATAGAAAAATTTCTTCGTGTCTCAATCTTCAAGTAGCGTGACACTAATGGGAACAGGCTTTTCGGTAGATAGAACTTTTGCAAACATAGTACAAGCCCATCACAACAGGTAGCTGGCACCTCAACAACCACGTGTTCACCGGACCCGGCTAGATCTGCAAACACCATAAATCAACAGCTGTTGCAGGCGGTACTTGAAATGATCAGATGTATTGAAGTGGGAACAATCAAAGCCATATCGGGAAGGCCATAGTGCAGGTAAAGGCACTCCTTTTGGGAGCAGGTAATTAGACCATATGAACAACTAATTTTGGGATGTGTATATTACAGTGGAATTGCCGTTCTTTACATGAACAACGCGAAACCCTACAGAGACACACCTCCAGATATTGTCTTGCTGCAAGAAACACAATTTTCTAATATAGATGGGAAAGCTGTGTTCTCTGGATAACAGTTTTTTTTTTAAAATGACCGAAGTTTTATCCATGGTGTTGCTATTTTAGTTAACAAGGCTCTTCCAGTCACACTGATAGTATGCAACAGGCCACACCCTCAGGTGGAAATGGTAGCATGCACAATTAGCTTCCAGCGCATGCAGGTTGTTGTATGAGGTCTACACCACCTCCAGATACACTGTAACTGAGGAGTTCTGGAGGCAAATATTTCATGGCACATCACAGGATACTATTATTGGCGGTGATTTTAATGCCCATGATACACTATGGGGTGATCGCAGTAATGATTTTGCTGGGGTGCAGCTGGCGCAGTACACTTCGAGATCGCCATTTGTTCTTATGAACACAGATGCACACACTTATGTGGGAAAGTATGACCACAGGAGCTCTGCCATCGATATAACCATTTGCTCGACACATTTAGCAATGACATCACAATAGTCTGTGTTCCCTGACCCAACAGGCAGTGATCACTACATTATTGAAACGATAAACGCCAACATCAAGGAGCCATCATATGAACACTTTGAAGATTTCTATCCTCTCTGGCATACCAAATACGTCTTTTAACGTATTGAACGGAATACCTATAAACTAATCCTAGAGGAGTGATACATCAAGATATTCCAGACTTCGAGGAGGTTCAACAGGCACGTGATATCTTCCAGTTAGCAGTGCAAACGGCTATAACACATAGTACACTGATTAAAAACACAAAGCGCACACTGTCCAAACCATACTGTGGCTGGTAGACAGAGACCTGTGCTACCTTACACACTCTCAGCTGCTCAGCCTTTAAGAAATATAGACAATAGAAATAGAGCAACATTTCTTCAATACCTAGCTACACACGCTAAGTTCAGGAGTCAGTGCAGGAAGCAAAGTGGACACACTGGAACAATTTCTGTAGCTCAATCACAAGGAATACAGCTATGAAAGAAGTTTGCAGAAAGATATGATCACTCCAGAACCACTCTCGAGGCTCTACGACAATTGGTATCGGATTTGAATTGTATGAATCATTTAAAAAATTCATTGCACCTGATTATGTACCTGGCAAGCTGGAATGACAATGTGAGGTACAGGATATAATAACAAGAAGCCTTCTAATGGGAACGGCTAATCTTACTGCAACGATACAAGCTGAATATATGGCTGCACTAAACACACTATAACTGCTCCCGACAAGGACGGTATCACATATCGTCACATACAAGAGATGACACAAAAAGGACATGATGTTTTGAGGGACATTTTCAACAAGATAAAGATTTAGTATATAATATTGGAGGTTATGTCAAGTCACTGGTATATGCTGATGATGATGTTCTCTATATTGCTGGATCTACATTGGTGGAGACAGAAGAAAAACTGAATGCAGTTATAGTCTTGCTCTCAGAGTGGCTTAGCCAAAGTTATGATTTTTACACACAAATGCATACACCTCCACCATGTAAACATTACAATTGCTGGACGTCTCCCTGTAGTGGGTTCGCACAAAAACTTAGGCATAATTCTAGATTCAAAACTCCTATGGAATTTACAAGCAAAATACATTTCTGATAAGGTTCACTCAGCTATTAACATTATCAAAGTACTTTCTCACACTAGGTGGGGAAGTGACCCACAGTTGCTGCATTTGCTTTATACAGCCATGATTTGACCCCAAATGGCAATGAAAGCCTTTTCATGAGAGAATACAGTCTACAGATGCAACACTTCTGCAACGTCTCCAAAACGAATGTATAAGGAGGTGTTGAGGAGCAATGCAATCTACTCCTATTGGTACATTACACATTGAGTCAAATGTATTGCCTTATAAACTACACCACGACTACATTGCCTCATGCTACTGGATCAAGGCTAAATTTTTCAGGCGTCATCCAATACACAGAATCATAGCAACCTTTGGACTTGCTCCGTTACAGGAAATACAGCACTTTGAGGGGCAACTACCCGCAACTAACACTAGATCATATCATGAAAGCGAGTATGAAGCTCAGTTCCACTTGGGGTCTGTGATTAGGCTTTTAACTGACACCAAGAAAGACCTAATAAATGGTGAAATCCACTCTCTATACAATAATAACCACGGAAGACTATATTCATCATCGCTGCACATTTTCACAGATGGCTTTAAAACAGATACAACCCCAAGCCGTGCATTTATTGTGCCTAGTGCACAGAAAACAGTATTATACAATCTTCTCGCAAACTCTTCAATCTTTTACGCAGAATCAGTATCTATACTCAAAGCATTACAGTACTGTCAACTGTCGATTCAAATGAAGTGTGTATTTACTCAGATTCATTGAATGTTTTATCTACTATAGAGAATTTGCACTGTCTGAGATCTATTGATGATTCAGTATTAAAGATTTGCTAACACTTCAGGAGACATTGAATTCTATCATTGACAAATTAGACCAATGGTTTAATGTAAATAATCTTTCATTAAACTGGGATAAAACTGCACTAATGAAATTTTTAACCAGAAATCAGAAAAACTATGATTTAAATATTAATTACAAAGACCGTAATGTAAAAGAATGTCAGTCTGTTAAATTTTTAG
>PNEQ01003724.1:0-61684 GCA_003012365.1 Medauroidea extradentata
TATATATATATATATATATATATATATATATATATATATATATATATATATATATATATATATATATACAAAATTCTCGTGTCACAGTGTTTGTTTCCATACTCCTCCGAGAAACGGCTTAACCGATTTAAATGAAATTTTGTGTATACATTCGGTAGGTCAGCGAATAGGTTTTAATCTATTTTTTACACTCAAGTGATATTGTTTAGTAAATATTTTTAATTTAATAATTTTAGAACCCGGTCGATAACTGTGTAAGTGATAATTGATCAGTTATCCCCATGAGCTGATACCAGTCTATCCCCACCAGGTGTCGCTGCTCTATTATTATTATTTATTTATTATTAGACCTCTTCCACTTACCTATGTACCACATCCTTACACACTTACAATAAGTTATTTATGTGACAAAACAACGTTTGTTGGGACAGCTAGTATGTGTGTATGGGTGTGTGTATGTGTATGTATGTATATATATATATATATATATATATATATATATATATAACATGGGATAAATTATGGTGGCTAATAAATATGTGTGGTACGCGTCAAAAATAAACGTAAAGGAAAACAATGTAGGAACGTATAACAAAATGCGTAAAATTATTGTTGGCTTTAAATGTTGCACATGTCTTTTTGACCGGTAAAACACAGAACCTAAGTAATTTATTTTAACAAATATCTAATCAAATAAAACGTAATATAACACTAGCTGCAGAACATTCGATCATGTTTTACGTGATCTATTATCATATAAGGTACGTCAATTTCGGAGGTAAATTCCAGGTTAGGTTTAACACTGCCATATGATAAACCGAAGGCAGTTATGGCACGCCCTCGACTGTTGCAACCCAGTAGTAAATATGTAAATAATTCGTACGGCAATCTCTTGCTACGCGTTTGCACGGTTAAAAGCCAATGGGTAATAGATTAAATCAATATGAGGAAAATATATAATTTACGTGTGGGTCCTTTGTTGAATGAAAATCAGCAGTTGTGCTGCTACGTCTAGTTACCAACGCAACATACTTCACACGGGATGGACGAGACTACCGAGTGAGGTGGTACATCGGTAACACGTTGGACTCGCAAAGGCCATGGTCGACTCTTCTCCCAGCTCATGCCATCGTACCAATTTGTATGTCATCGTCGACGAGACGTTAAATCCACTTACTCCCACCACCACACTTGATGGTATAAACCAGACGTCATAAATATGCAAGGCAGCGCACTGAAAAAAAAAGTATAGTTGTAGGTACCATATTTGTGTTAAAATAGGGACAACAAAACAGTTTGGTTGTCAGTACTATGTGAACTGGTCCTCAAACAATCAGTTTTGTAGAAGAAACAAATAGTCTTGTTGCTTTTACACCAGATGGTAACTTCTACAAAACAGATTGTTGAAGGAACTGTCTAGAGTAGTACCAACAACCAAACTGTTTTGTTGTTCCTATTTTAACACAAGTATGGTACATGCAACAATACTCTTTCTTCAGTGCGCGAGCTACATTCGTAATCTAAGTGGGGACACCCGCGGTGTTACGAACTGTGAAGTACCGTTAAGTCTACAAACATGTCCAACTGTAAGCGTATGTATAAATTATTTTAAAAAGGCCAGCGGACCATGATAAATGCCTCCGAGAGCCATTTGTGGCCCGCGGGCCAGGCGTGTAGGCCCCTGGTATAAACAATTTGTACAATTTCCGAGACGCTTGACTGGTGCAGTTTATTTACAGTAATTGATACTCGAGTAGAAACAATAAGGGCTACTTTCTGCATGTTATTTGTCATGTTTCGAAAGTTTCGAATTACACTGAAAATACTGGGAACAAGGCCAATTGTATGTCATTTTATTCCTTCTGCGAACGATGTAAGGAATAAAGGTTGGTTAACAATTAAAAACATAAGCACAAAACGTATAACGTAACAGTAAAAACTGTGCACGACCAGACGCCTTGTACATAATTAGTTTACAATTGGATTCTTACTGTAATGTTTAGTCAAAGGCATTTTTTTCAACGAATCTGAAATATTCCTTGCCGTATAAATGTCAACCAAAGACCATTGAAACATATTTGAAGTGGAATCGTATTTGGAGATAAAAGGAAATACAGAAACAAAAATTCCTATAAACTGCACAACAAAAAAATATTTACAGTATATAAACATAGTTTTTAACATTAAAATTTCTTATTCTATCTTTGTTTTGTTTGCGTGTGTTTTTTAAGGTAAAACCAACATGGCAGACATTCACAAACTCCTTTGCTGTGATTGGTTGCTGTCCAATGCGTACGCATAAGAAATAAAATATTACCATTTCCTACGTCAGCATCTCTATGCACACGACCACTTTTTTTTGTGTTGTGAATCGTAGGTAAGAATACATAGAAGCTAGTTCTTGTGCGAACGATCTATGTCGTATGCTTACTGTTATGTTATCAATTGCGAACCCACCTTAAGTCCCTTGTGTGACGTTAAGGGCGTTGAATCCCGTAAATATATATATATTTTTTTTGTAATTGCGCCAAACACTGTTCAACTTTTACACATCAGATAACACATCAGTTCCCCGAATAAAAAAAAATTAGGCCCCATAGTTTTTGCATAATCACTCATCAAAGTCACAAAATAGCCATTGCGGTGTAGCCAAAATAAAAAAATTAAAAAATTAACTAATCAATTCAAATTTACAGGAACTGAAAGTCAGTGTATCAATGCATTTTATGACATGCTTGACAAAAGATAGTTTTGAAAATTTCAGTAGTAGCCGAAAGTCAAAGTTATGCAAAAATTTACTCATTTCCATCAATTTTTAAAAAATACAAAAATGTATCGCCTTGTGTTTACAAAAGTGTCTTGAAGTAGCTCACATCATTAAGTATCAATACTAATTATCTTGTTTCTGTAAGTTAATAATTTTTTATTATTTTGGCTGCACCGCAACTGCCATTTTGTGACTTTGATAGGTGATTATGCTAAAACTATGGGACCCAATTTTTTTATTTGGGGAAATGACATGTTATCTTATGTGTAAGCGTTGAACAGTGTTTGGCACAAATAAAAAATTTTGAATTTTTACGGGTCCGACGTCCTTTAACTCCTCGCAACTCATCCTGGACGTGTCATGTAAATATACCTGCATCATATAGCGTGTGTGGCCTAGGAGTCTGTCCCAGCTGAGCCGAGGTGCGGATTACACGCTGTTCAGAACTGCCGCCGGCCAGAGAGGCGGGCGAGTTTTTCCGGTTTGTTTATAGCCGGCGGCGCCCGTCACCTCCGCAGCTTTCACGTCGCGAGCCGACATATTCAGGTCACTGCGGTTACGCCCCGCACGTACCACGAGGCTCTGCTAGCACTCACGTGTCGCCCCCGGCATACTATACGTGCTTCGGGATAAAGTGAGCACTTTTCAAAGCGTACATACTTTTTTCCTTCACATTATTTATAGTTTCGTGCCAATTTTTATTATAAACAAAAAACCTAATTAACACTTTAAGTATAAAGGACGTCCAGAAACAACCTCGTAATAAACACACCACGTGCATCCTGAGTTAAATTTAAGACGAAAATATTAGTGGCAAAATGTTGTACGATGACATTTTATATGCACAATGTGGCAAAATAGCACTGTATTTAGTCCCCTCTTGCATTCCACAGAGACCTTACTTATCTTACTACTACTACCGCTCTGACCTGTATATTATGGCTGTAGGTGTAAATCCGGGCAGTCCAAACATGGATATATATTTACTTGACGTAACATTCATAAAATAATATTTGGAGGTGGAGCGCAAGAAGGGACTTTCTCCGCGTAAAGTTTCTACACTGTGCACGTAAAATGTCATACAAAATTTTGCCACTAACATTTTCTGCTTTAATTTAGCCCAGGCTGCGCGCGGTGCGCTTATTATGCGGTTGTTTCTGGACACCTTGTATAGATTATACCGTACTATAAATAAATAAATTTTGCAGTCACAATAAATAATATGTTTTAGTTATTATTCTAGACGGGATGGTCAACAGCAATGCTTACTTTTTTGCGAACCACCTATAACGACCTAAACACAATAGAATACTTCAGCATTCAACTCACGGCAACGCTAGGTGGAATATTTTACATCGCTGCAAAAAATTCAAAACTTTTTACTAACGAAATGCTTTAAAAAAAACAATACTAAGAGCATTTATATGAAGGCGGTATGAGGTTTATTGCTACCAAAAATTTGGCGTGTATATATATATATATATATATGGTGTTCCTGGAGTAGACGTCAATAAAGAGGGGTAAGACAGATGGATCCAAGCCCTACCAAATAAACCAAACTTGTATAGTCCAATTCGCAATCGTCTAAATTTTATGAATTTTTAAAGAAAATTTGGCTATACTCTTCCCTGAGCTAAACATATACTGAAGGTGGAAGAAGTAATGGTCCATGTGAGACAATATTTTTACACGCCAAAGGTGACTAGTGTCGTCACATTTTAAAACAATTTCATGACATTGAGAGTACAGCTTCGTGGGGTAAAAAAAATCACTTTCACAAAAGTTGTATTTGATTCTGAAAGATGCCTCTGGTTTGCACGAGCTAAAAAGTTATCAATGGGCCACATAAATGATCACCCACTATTTGAAAAAACTGCCCCATGGTATGGCCAATTAATAAGTAAAAACCAGTATTTTAAATTAACAAATGTCGATGCCGTAAATGAGAAAACATAACGTTATGCTGAAGATTCTCACAATATAAAATCAGCTGTAATGTTGAAATTAGTACGTGAATAAATAATTAAATGTAACTTTATTGAAATAAAATTATTACACAATGTTTAAAATTATTAAATTGTATTTTGAATGTAATGTGTTTAATTTGTAAGGATAAAATTTAATATTAATGAAATTGGTTATAGCTTATTATATCGAAAACTTATTATATCAAATATCAAAAGCTTATTAGGCCTATATCAAAGACAAAATGTGTTTTAAAATGTGGCTAAACTAATCACCTTTGGTGTGTACTAATTTCGTTCCGCGTGGGCTATTACTTTTTCCACCATCAGTATATGTTTAGCTCAGGGTAGAGTATAGCCAAATTTTCTTTAAAAATTCACAACTTTTAGACGGTTGTGAATTGGACTATACAAATTTGGTGTAAGAAAACTTGGCGTGGCCTTAACTTCCGTTACATTAAGTATTTTGAAAAGACACAACAAAAACGTAAAGCTACGTAACGAAAGTTTAAAACCAATTTTGAATAATTTCTCAAAACGGAAATATTGTATAACATATTATTATAATATATTTTCTATAAAAAGCATATTACGTAAATTATCAGAAAATAAAACTTATTACTAAAACATATACGGTATTCGATGATTATATTCAGATAACGCCATTTATCGACGTAACTTAAGAGTTCATTTAACGAATACTTCAATATAGTTTTTATAATGATTTCGGAATACATTTATGATACGTCCGTTTTATTTTCTACGAAATTCCAGTACTGCATGGCTAAATGACGTTTAGAAATAAATATTTTTTATAATGACTAAAATATATATTAGTTCTCTGCACACGTCAGTCTTCACTTTGACTTAAGGTTTACAGTTCTCTGAAAATGTAAAGTCAAGACTGCTTGATTTTAGCTTCGTCGACTCCATTGTGTACGGCTTCATACGATTCCTTGTATTGAAAGTTATTGTAAAGACAAATACTAAAGTTTTAAATAGTGTAACCACATTAAATAAATGAGGCATCAGTCTTTTATGGACAAGATTTTACAGCCAGAAGGCAAACTCACCTCCATCCGTCCACACAACACTACACCCTTATTTTAAAAAAAACCGGCCACTATGTCTGAACTTTCCATATTTTTTTATTGACGAAACAATTTAACGTGCTACAAAAGCACACTTCAAACTATGTTCCTAAAAGTTTAAAAATTCAGCACGCTTATTATTATAAAACATAATTTTCAGGGACCTTGACATGGCTAACAACGGCTTTTTTTACTGTCGTATCTGGGAAAATATAAATCGGATTCTAAAGAAACAAATATAGAAACGTGTGTTAGACTTAAAACACCACCACCCCCTCCCAACTCAAATAAAATGTATGGTGACCGATCAAACTCCCTAAGGAAACACAATGACAGCCAAGTACTGAACACAAGTTGAGTGGCTTGCGTGTAATGGTAATATATACATGACATACGTCAGTCAAAGACACCCAGAGCACTCTATTAATTAATTATCTCAAAAAACATAATAAACACAACCTATTTAGCGAACCACCTTAAGCCTTAATGAGACATTCTATCGTATAGTTTTTTTAATAGGGTGACAGTGTTGAACTATTTGAGTATGATTATCGCCTTTAAGTGGTTCAGAACAAATAATTTTTGGTTCGCTGTCTGCTAACGTAACATGTATTGTGCCAGAAGACGGGGACAGACAGGTTCCCGAGGTGCCGCACATGCTATCGAAGAAAACTTATTATAGGCCCTACGTTCTTCTGTGTTTTTATCTTTGCTGTGTCGCTTGGTGTTGAGAATGATGAGTCGATAAAACATCAAAATGAGACAGCATTATTGGTACCATATAACTCACGGACTTACCTTGTCGCCATCTTGAAATCCACTGCTTGTTGATGGTGGCGAGCACTATTTTCAGGGAGTAGCACATCCGTGTTTAGTTCTAAATCATGGGTATACATGGTAGATTGCAATAATACGGAACACTTGGGTACATTTCAGTTCTACTAGTTCTCGTCGAATGTTGCTATTTGCACACACATAGCATTACTGTTTGTCACCTTTTATGATTTTCTGTCTTTTTCCCAGGATATACCAACTATGTGCGTTCCTCGGAATCGTGATATTTAAGATATATGTTGACAAAAGCAAATATAGTTCTTCTCGTATTATTTTCGTTCGGTAGTGATGAGTTTCCAGAAAGCAGTAGCATATGATGACAAAAATAGTTAAGTTTGGAACACTTCAACATTTCAAGAGTCATTCGAAGATAATAATATATTGGTGTTGTATTTTGTTATTCCAAAGACATGTTTGAAGCGGGATAAGTATTCTTCAACAGTGTATAGCGACCCGGGTATTTCGCAATTCAAAGACGTACCTGCTAGACCCTAAAGTCCTGTGTACGCCCTGTCTTCAGCTACATGTTCATTGGCTGCAGCTCCAGTGAGTGGCCAATTGTACATGTTACAATTACAAGGTACCGCGGGAGTCAGTGAGTCTTTTCATTCAGGTCTGATATTGGTTCGCAGTCCTCAAGGCGAGCGAGCGAGAGAGAGAGAGAGAGAGAGAGAGAAGATATTATTTTGGTCAACGCTCAACATCGAGGTCTTTATCGTCAATCCTCAAGGAAGAGATTCAATATCAGTGACCTGATCGACGATCGCGAAAGTAATTGTCGGGTTCAGCATTTTGAAACGTAACGTTTTTTCAAATGAATTTGCGAAATATCCGGGTCTTTGGACACAGATATTTCGGAAGGGGCACAGCTCCCTCAGTTAGGCTTACTCCTCCTTTAAACCTCTCTTCTCCCCCCACCCCCTTCACAGACTCTACTACCTTGTGCATGTCACTACCCGTTACAGACCCGGTTTTACTCGCACGCCACCGTATATTTTCAGGAGTAACTATGTAAATACGCGCAGCAAAGATAAAGGTCTGCCAGAAGGTTGTAGTTGTCCAGGAACATACTGTAGTGTGTGTTTCCCTCTCTGTGGCACGTGAAGGTGCCATCAGTCACACTTTCCCTCCACGCGCGGCCCCACACCTTTGGCATTTACAATCCTGCCGCCGGATGGTTCACCACCGTCCCCCAACGCAACCTTCCACAGTTTCTCTTCGCCAGCGCCCTCCCCCATCCATCCACATCTGGCCGCGAGCCAAGAGCCGTGTTTTGTTATCCGGAAAACTGCTTCCGCAAACAAAAGGATCTGCCTTCCGCGTCGCGGGACTCCTATAGTCGATCCACCCTAAGATGGCCACCTGAATGGAAATGTTTTACCTCATCTTAGCCTCTAAAAGCAAAAGTCGTCAAACTGGCCTTCAGTATTTTCACTGACAGCTTACCTCTAAAGTCACCACACTATATGTCTCAAACAAGTTTAGTTGAACACATTCCATAGTCATTTTTGTTAGCATTTTAAACTGAACATGTTTGAGAGGTTACACGCCTATACTGAATGAAATCTACGAACTTTCTAACCTCAACAAACTTGGAATGTAATTGATGATGATAACGGAGATTATGATAATAGTGAGGAGGATGGCGGTTACGTTGATGGTGGTGATGATGGAGATGTTTATGGTGATGATGATAGTGATGGTGATGGAGATGATAATGGTGGTCGTGATGATGGTGATGATGATGGAGATTATGATGATGGTCGTCGTGATGATGGAGACGATGATTGTGATGATGATGGTGATGAATGAGGTGATTATGGTAATGGTGGTGGTAGTGATGAGGATGGAGAAGATTATGGTGATGATGATAGTGGTGGTGATGATGGAGATGATGATCGTGATGGTGATCACGATTATGGAGATGACGATGATTGTGATGATGGTGGTGAGGATGATTGTTATGGTGGAAATGATGATGGAGATAATGATTGTGGTGATGGAGGTGGTGGTGTTGATGATGATCGGTTTTCTTTCCGAAGGCAGATTTAGAACCACTCTGGACGTCGGGTGATTAACGCAACGGCGTCTCACCAAGCCGACTAGTCGAGGTAGTTCTATAGTGTTCGCTATTACTTTCCACACTAAAACGTGCCGGAGAGGCGACTGTAAATATTGACCTCCCCGGCTCAGAATAGAATCTTTGCCCCTTGGCCCAGCAGCAAGGAGCTCTAACCACTAAGCCAAGCTATCGGACAGCCTTAAATGTGCCATGTTTAATTAGTATCACATCTATACTCAACAGTCGTGACTCTTTAACTATCATTTTACGTCTACCTGCAATACTGCTATGTGGGTAAAACGAATATAAACTCTCTGGACATAAACGTTTATTTCACTTAACAAGAGCAAAATGTCGCACCACAAAGCAGCCATATCTGTTGCACAGATCATTACTTGAAGTAGCATACGGAAGAGCAGCTGAGAAGATACCTCGTTCGAAACTTCATATGAAACTAGTTTACATAGAACAAGAAGAGACGCGATCTAAACTCTTTCGGAGCTTGTGTAACAGCCTATTAATAGGAACATGTTTAAGTAGTGCCTACAGTAGTTATGTAGATCGTCTGACGGCCTATGAGATGTTAAATGGTGACAAAAAAAAATGAATGACAAAATATTAGAACGTGTCTGTACATTTTCAAATATTTGCTTAAGAAGTACACATGTATAAAGGAACCGCAAAAATAAACTGTACTCAGTAATTTTCGGGACCAAAAAAGTAAGCTTTCAAAAATATGAAGAGTTTTAGCGATGCTATTTTTTCGATATTGAGACATTAAGTTGGTCACTATTACGTAAGGTTTCGTTTGAAATACTAAATCAGGTTGCACGACAATTCAGGTAACTGAAAGACATTAAAGTCTGTATGTTACCACAAAAAAAATGCATACGCACTTTGACGTTACCCATCATAATTCCATAATTAGTTTTGAAGTTGTGTTACACATGTCAATTAGAATTACACATTTTAGAACTTTACTGATATCATAACGTATCTCTGCCCACCATTATCGAATAAAATAGTAGACCTATTACAAAAAACCGTCAGCGTATAATACACATATATATCACTTCCGATAAGTGTCAAAACGCATAACGGAGTGACCAAATTACGAAAGCGAATGTCAACTTAAAGAGGCCGCGGTGGTCGAATGGTCAGACCATTCGCCTCTCATCAAGGCGATCCGGGTTCGATCCCCGTATTTTAGCATGTGGGAATCGTGCCGGACGATGCCGTTGGTCGCCTCCTCATTTCAGCGCTACTCCGTACTCACCTTATGTCACCCCTCATCAGCGCTAAAGACATCGATGGTTAGCGCTGACGAAAATCTCTCACTCACTCATATGAACTTAATTTGTCAGCTGATCTATAAAAGAGTTGTGCAATGTGAGTGTATGCATGACTGATTGTAGTTTTTTTGGACACGCAATGGGATATGCACGACAATTCAGGTAACTGAAAGTTCCAATAGGAACATGGCCTTTGTCTTCGTGTAAAATTGTCAAGCGCGTAAATTGATGAGTAAAAATTGAGCTCGCGTTGTTTTATACAGAATATAATAATTATACCCTTCAAAAACAGCAATGTGAATTTTTACATGACCTGAAAGAATATAAGATTTCCAAGAAAGATCTACTGACAAATTTCAGAAAACTTCAGTTAGCCTTGATCAATGTTTACCAGATTTCCACGCCAGAGGCGAATAACGTTGAAGCTGCGACTTCACAGTTAAGTAAAAGTTTTAAATCCTGTCCTCTTTTCTTGCATCAAGTATTAATTCTCTGCAAGTACTAAACTGATGGTCCAAGTTTTAAACGCTTCGCGAGTTCCTGTCTCTCTCGTCGTCTTACTTCCCACTATCACCGTCAGTTGTTTGCCGTCCCACAGTTCAAAGCACCGTCATGCCATGCAACACTTAGGGGAAGTTTTGCGTCACTAGCTATCCTGAACCCTGTGTGTCTACCTGATGACGGTAACAGATTCCAGTTCCCGAAACGTCGTTAATACTGAATGTTTGGAAAACTACTATGTGTTTTGTTTCGTCTCATCATTTGTGTCGTTTGTTGTTTTTTCTGTTTGTGTCCGACATCTTTGTGTTTTGTTTTGCCTCATCGTTGTGTTGTTTGCTGTATTTCTATTTGTGTTTTTTGTTTCGTCTCATCGTTGTGTCGCATGTCAACTTAGCTATTTTTATATTTTTGTTATTTCTTTTATTTTCTGTTTGTTCCTTGTTTTATCTGACCAGATTCCAGTTTTGGAATTTCATGTTGTGCATGTATCCTGATGACTAAAGCATACTCTGCTTATTTATGTTTTCTTGTCTTATTTTTTGTTTTCTTTTGACAGTCATTTATTTCGCAATGGAGTATGTCCAAGAATATAAATCCAGTCATGCACTCCCATTGCACAGTTCTTTCAAAGATCATACTAGCTATAAAATGCTGCAATTCAAATAGAACAGTATTACAAGAATATTTTGTGTGTACGACTCGCACAATTGTTTAAACTTGTGTGTACGACTCGCACAATTGTTTAAACTACACACATCACTCTCCATTGATCAGATTTATAGAAACATCCTTGACCTTAAAATGCTGTCACGTATTATTTATTAAAATATTTCAATTTCATACAATAAATTAAATATATGACGAATGGCCGGCAATGTCTCTTAATATAAGCATTACATTTTACGATTCGATGTGTGTTATTGGACTAAATTGGTACTAGGTGTTCTTAATCTTGCCACGTAAGAAATAAATTATCTTGAATTTAAAGGTTGAACTTGACCGAAAACGTTTGTGTTTATAATTTTCGTATTTATGCGAGGTATGGTTTGTTTTGTGGACATACATTATGACTATTTTTTTTACTGTAATTTAATATTTTTAGCTTTCATAGTGTGTTTATAATGGCACGTCAAACTGCTATATTTCATAGATCGGTTTAATGCTTTGAAGGAAAACCAGCTGAGATTGAACTGAAATAATTCAAACTGAATAACGATGAAGGTTACAAGGGCTCCTCTCTCTCTCTCTCTCTCTCTCTCTCTCTCTCTCTCTCTCTATATATATATATATATATATATATATATATATATATATATATACATATTTTAAAATGCGTTGAATTATTTTCTAATTTCAGCTTTTTTAGTACAAAAATATTTTATTTCTGTTTTTACATTGAAGACCTTGTAGCCTACCACATAGTTACTCAGTTATAATTCATTTCAATTCGATAAGTCAGGTGGTTTTTACTTAAAAGCATAAAACTGATTTATGGAAATTTGGATATGCCATTATAAAATAACTATGAAAGCTGAAAATTTTTCATAAGTAAATATAGTCAAAAAATATATATACAAAACGAACCCAATCTCGTACAAATATAAACAAATGTAAAAGAAGTATAAATGTTCAGTCAAGCGCCCATATTAAGCTAGCATTATTCCAGACGCACGTTTTAATATTTATAATACAATATGTATAACGGAAGATAACGTAATTAGCTATGTACCTACTGAAACATTTAAAATATGATATGCCAATTTTTTAATCAGGAAGAAATTAAAAAATATTTAGTGCGATTAGTGGGTGTTGAATTTGTAAATGTTTTTGGAGTTTTAAGGGCTTTCCAATGTTGTATGACTCCACATCAAAAGAAACGTTATAAAATCACACAGCAACAACTGGAGACTGTAATTGTTTTAGATTTTAACACGATTACGGACATTCTAAGCTTAACTACAGCGCCATTAAAATTTCGTGAAATTAGTTAGTCACACTGGCTCAGCCATAGCTACTCCACGAACAATTATTTCGCTTTATCTCAGTGTTTTTTGTTTAGCTAATTTTACTTTTGAATTTTATAATCAAATTAAAATATACTGGTGTCTTTAACATTCATATTAAGGTGCGGACAAATGTGGTAATATATCCTAATTTTCAAATATTACAGCAAAATATAACAATTTTAAATTATAATAATCGCCCTAATTTTTTCTTTAATCGCGTTGCTGTTTTATACACTTTTCTCACGCTATTACTTGGTAAGTATCACAAAATATAAACAACAAGGAAACTATAGAAAATAATAGTTTACCACTTGAACAACCTTAACAGCAGAAGTTTATTTCGCCTGATTTTGACATACGCTATCTCTTTTGAGAATAGTGAATGTAAACGAGTTTTCAAATAGCTACTATGATTTTCCAGAAAGTCAGGAAGTTTTAAAGTCACCTCGATGGACGTATTTTGCGAGTTGGAGACCTAGAAGTTTAAGGACGATATAGCACGGGCACCACGCCTTAACATAGCCTCTATGGGCAAGACGCTAACTGACGTGCTGTCTTCTCGCCGACAACTCGCCACTATAAGACATTCAGCGGTGACCCTGCCACTTTACGTGATATTAAATATATTGTTGTATTGTACAAACCTATACCTTTTTAAAAATTCTGCGCCGAGATTAACATAGCTAAACAGGACCGCAAATACCCATCCCCGCCATTTTTGGCCGCTCGAAAATATTCTTTAATGACAAGTGGAGAACTTGAAATAGGTACGCACACGTGTAACGTTCTCTGAATGCTATTCCTAAGCAGACGTCATCATTCACGGTAAACAGTTTGGGAATATTCTTGAAACGGCCGAAGCTCTGCACACTTCTCGGAGGCCTGGACAGGCGGTCACCTTAATGGTCAATACAACGGAACTAACATCATTTTTTTTTTTTTCAGAAAATAAGTTACATAATCAGGCAAACGTACTCTGTATAGACTACAGCAGACGCTTTTTTGTGTGCCCATCACGCATCTAATCACAGTGTCCTGCACGTAATCTCATTACCATCCCGTGATATTGTTTGGATGCGTCAATAAAACCCGCGCGTTGTTGACGAAGGGTCGACACGGTTGTTGAAAGAGACTGGATGGTATCAATCAACTGTCTGTGAGCATCGCGTACTACCGTTTTCCATCAGTCTGCAGGACATCAACACATATAGAAGGACAGTTCTTTATTCGTACAATGGCTATTCAAGGTAAACTGTGATCCTTTGAAGCTCTGGTTGTGTTCTTACTTTCTGCCAATATGTATATATCAACCACTTGTTAATTGAAACGTGCAGGCCTACTCAAAAGTTAATGTTTGAGGCTGGAAAATAATATTACGATTCTTAGCGCGACTGTCTTCAGAACTACTCACTTTAATGACAACAGCCTATACACACACCTCCGAAATTGTTTTATTGAAGGAACATGGTTTTCACGTTAAGAAAGTACTAAGAATTATCTAACTACATTTAGATTTTTAACAACAGTAACGGCAAACAAATATTTATGAGGTCTAAAATTATATTCATATGTATTCTATTCTGTAGTTAGGTTAATGTTGCATATAGTTACCCAAAAGAAAAGTTATGGCACAAAATACCAAAATTTAAAGATGGTGACATATATATGTGTCCGGAATTGTTATTTATACAAGGTATATGTTATGAACCAAAAGTAGTCGCTATAAAACATTTATAAAATGTAAATAATAATACATTGCCCGCGACTTCGTTCGCGTAGTTATAAATTTACAGCCTTTTTGAGTTGTCCAGTTGTTCAGTCTCAGTATTCCAAATATCTAAAGTATTTAGTTAAAATATGTATATAAAACTTTCATATATTTTCAAAAACTATTTTTTAAATATAAAAACTAAAAAAATATTTATAGAAATTTTTCGGCGCTTCATATTTCACATAAGTAATGATGTTATTAGAAGGCCGCAGTGGTCGAGGGAGACCTCTCGCCTCTCACATAGGCGATCCGGGTTCGATACCAGGACCTTTCGTATGTGGGAAACGTTGCAGAAGTTGTCGCTGGCCGGCGGGTGTTTTCGGGGAACTCATTCTTCACCAGTTTCTCTCGTTCCGTCGCTTTTCAACACTCATATCACCTCACCTCGACGCGGACATTCTCTGGGCCAGACGACCGACAGGCTTGTTGTCTCGCTAGTCGAGCAGCAGGCCCAAACTTCACCCGGCCTACTCTCATACACAGTGTGACCCTGTCAGAAGGTGTGAGCACATGGTGGATTTTATTTTAATAATATTAATACTGATGATAATACTAAAAGTTATACATTACAGTTTTTTTTTAATTTTGTAAAAATAATTCTGAAACTTTTTTTTTCTCTTTCAAATTCTATATGGAGCATGTAATGATGAGGGTCAATAATAACAATTTTAGAAACAAATTTCACTAAATTTTTATGGGTATCCCGTTTTGTCCCCTTGAGCCGTTTTGACTACCCTCCCTATATAAAGATGATTTGTCAGAACCCTTTTAGAACGGACGCAAAACAACTCACAATAGTTTTGTCGCGATCGGCTGAATTGTATAGGAACGTATACGTTACAAACATACATACAATCATTTTACATATACAAGACGAAGGAATAATTTTATGTGTGACTGAAAACGTCTGTATTTAAATTAAAATATATTACTAACTACTATTAATGATCCGCGACCCTAAACAAAAAACCAGATAAAGAGTAAGGCAACGATGTTGATTTCAAATGCACCAGTGAATATTATCGAAAGTGTTTAGTTTATCGTAAACTATCTATACGTGAATTCCAACAAACAAATTTGACTTTTAACCCTGTTTTAAAAGAATTTCCTTTTTGTCAAACAAACGTTTTAATTTCCCAGTTAATTCTGACTAGGCATTCTTCCTGCACGCTAATACTTTCTCCACGCAACATTTTTGCAGTAGCTTACTCGCTGTGCAAAATTTGCTTTACAGCTAGAAATATTCTGTACACTTATGACAGTTAACTCAGCACTTAAGCCTATATAGTTAAGAGGCCGATCCAGTGTTTTAGGAGCATGTATGCAATCCGCATTAACCTCATATGAATCAAGGCTAATTTTACTATCGCTATAATAATAAGAGTATTTTATATATCAATATTATCTTCGAACATTATTATTTTCGCTGCGTTCTACAAAATCAAGTATAACAAACGGCTACATTTTCAACGTAATACAAAAAAGTTTTGTAAAATTTGTAGTCAACCACTCTTTACACTTGACTTCAGCGAACGCAGCGAAAATAATAACGACTGTCTCTTTGATACAACGAGAGGATAATGTTGATATGTGTAATACTCTGACTGCTATAGAGATAGTAATATTAGCCTTTATTTATATAGCGTTAATGCGGGTTGCATACAGGCACCTGAAGTACTATAACGTCCTCTTAACAACAAAGTACTTCAAACGGCTGCTAGAGAGTTGTTTTACACAAGCAAGTTCGGTGAGATCGTAAAGATGTGTTCCCTTAGGGTGGTTAAAAATAAAACCGTTTAGATATTAATGTTTACGAGCGACCGCCTTTTGCGAGAGACCTATCGCGTTTCTTTATGAAAGTCCTAGCCATCTGCTTGCTGCTAATATTAGCCAATCCCTTGCCGTTCCGAGGTTGGTTTGAATGTGCGCGTGTCTGGTGAACTTTGAAAGGGCTGTTTCGTCTTGGGTCATATACATCATATTATCTTCTGCAGTAATCTTTGCGAAGTTACCTTTTATGCTAACCTTTATTTTAGCGTATTATTCCAACGGTTTTCTTCCCCATAAAAAAAATTACTGACAGAATAGACGGTTGTGTTTTAGCGTTGAATGTGTATACATATTCAATGTCTCTGTAAAAAAATGAATCAGTATTACAAAACAATGTAAACAGTTGTAATATAAGAACAAACGAACTGTGAAACCATGTTGTGTACCAGTTTCAAATTTTTCGCTTTTGGCGCGTGGGAATAGCGGAGCAATAAGAGCTGGAGTACCACGCTCGACGAGTGACGTATCGCTTCAACTCACAGCGCGCTAAACAACCGTACAATGTTTTCGTATAACTCTTTTTCAAATAGGACTTTAAGTAGTGACCCTAAAATTTTATTTTTGGGTCGTATGAAGTAAAGGCCAATGCATGCATCTCGTTTTACACTTTACCAATTCAGGTCGTATTTTCGGAGTATTTTTAGCCATTTTGAGAGGTACCAAAATCATGTTTCCAACAAACGAGCTGAATTTAAAAAAATGGGAAGTGTAGTTTCAGATCTTTTTTTCAATTCGTAGTTAACCGCAGTAAGAATAATATAAGCTGTTTCGCGTAAAAAAAATACATATTCGCGTGCACGACACGCTACAACATCGTCCATGCGCCACGTACAAAATAAAGTATGTAGCGTGCGGTTATATTATGTCATCAGCAGTTCTCATTTCTGCACACAGTAAATACTTATAATTAATATTTATTTAGCACGTTTGCTTTTGTTTTTGAACTGGGACATTCCTAGGTCCACGAAAAATTTGTTTTTATATGACTAAAGTAATGAGATTAGCTTGGGAAATGCAGAACTTCATCTTGAGACGTTCAAACAGTAACCCAAGTAGAGTTTTTGAACGTCTAATAAGTCACCGAAATCCTGAATTGCTCGAAACTTACATACGAAGCCTTCGAGTAAACCTGGTAAAGTAACGAATAAGACCTACCTAACATCAGCAGGTTACTTAAGGAGCCTTCCTAGATAGGCTGCGTTTGTGTGTGTGAAGCCGGAGCGGTAAGAGTGTCGTTGGCCGATGTATGTAATGCATTATCTCCTCTCCACGCAAGCCACTCAGATGGCGTGCAGTGCTTTATTATTATCCTTTTTACTAATGGACTTTGAGCGGTGACCACAATATTTTATTTGTGGTTATCATAGTTCAAAGTCTAATGTTTGTTTCTATAGTTGTGTTTTTCGAATACGGTTATTTTTTTATATGCGGCAGTTTGGAAAACCCAATTTTTGGCCATTTTGAGGGGCCCGAAAATGATGCTTCTAATTAACATGCCGAATTTTTCAAAACTATAGCGACATAGTTTGAAGTGTAAATGTACAAATACAATTAGCGTTAAACAGTATCGTAAAAAAATAGCCGAAACTCGCTGCAAAGCGTTTGAAGCCCAAGTAGGGGGGCCTATTATTACAAACAGTTCACTACTTTAACACATTAAACTTTCATACGTATTTGAATTTCATGCATTAGCCATGAGTACTCATAATTCTGCTATAATATAATTTAATCAGACTTTTAAAATGTTACCTTAAAAAATCATTTCCCTGCCAGTTAACACTACCAGACAGACATAGAGGAATGCCTTTCTGTGTAAGATAATAAAATTTAAAAGGAAACCACGAACTTAACATACTATAAATAGTGCAATATATAGCAGCATTTACGAAAGGAAATACACGGCTTAGCGTCCTAAACCTCTCGAATGGCGTGTATCACAAAATGGCTACAGTTCACAAGAGGGTATCGAGCCCGGTGTTAAATGATGCAAAACCTGATTACCCTTCGAGCGTTTCTAGAGTTCTATCTACAAGTATGAATATTTCATGCTTCTGTCTTCCTATTCAATCACTGATTGCTAGAGATGATGGTTTATCGCGGGAAAAGTTGACTGTTTGATGGATTTCAATACACGTCCAGCTTACCAGAAGATTACTGGCTTCAGCTTGCACGTGGAGCTGTTGCCCTATTTGACTGAGCCAATAAGAATCCCGATATTCTAATATTGGATGCCTGGTATTGGTCTGCAGACGGCTACGTTGTGTCAGTGTTTTCAAGGCTATCTTGGCACAAAACATTTTCGCGATAAACCATCATCTCTACTGATTGCCTATCCTTGCTATTGGTTATTTACAGAACATGTAACTGCAATTGAAAGAAGCAACACGTACGAAATAGGAAAATAAAATATTCTACGTTCCGTTTTCGAATTATATAATTATATTTTTAAAAATTTAGAGATAATTGGCGCACGAAGGAAAATTAATTATTTCCCCTAAATGTGATAACGTAATGGTTTGATTGCTAAAACGTATTAAAGAAGCTGTGCATTTAAACGAAGTCGAACAAAAATCACGTTCAGTTCTTCTTATGGGCCAAAGAATTTTTTTTTCAAGAGCAAGAAATGTTCGGGAATGGGCATCATCATCTCACAGCATATTTCTATGGGAAACAACCACAGAAATATTATTATACTCTAAGAACCATAGAGATAGGAGTAAACAGGAGATGGCATTTTGGGACTTCCTTGAAGTCAACGATTTAAACCAGTTTTTTTTCGGGTATCTCCAATTTTCCCTGCCCTTGCATAGTCCGCACACTTCTCGATACTCATCTCATTCACCCTCATCGACTATGAATGTCTTTGACAATAAAATTCTTCAATTCCGCAATAAACTAACAGTATATAAAATACTTTATGTTGACATTTCCAGTATTTGTTTTTTCATGGAGTCGTTAGTGTACAGATCTTTTATTCACACCCGTGTATTTTACTGCTCTTGCTGTTGTTCTCTGTAGACTAGAGGCTCAAGCATTTACTTGTCATTTCTTCAGCAAAACACTGAATAACGGTTTTTATTATTTCACGCTCTCTGCTTTGCATCTACTTTCCGCGTCTCTGCAGGCTACCACCTTCACCTTCCAGTTTCGGGTATACAATGAAGGTCGATCGTCGATATTTTCCTGACTCTGTGTCGCCCCCTTACCTTCTCTGTTTTACCTTGTCCGGCTGTCCCCTCACCCCCGCGCAGTGAGACGCCAAGGTAAGTGCCCACTGTGGTATTCTGTTACAGGAAAATGAAATCCCAAGTAACGTCTTCACAAGTAACACTATCATACAAATATAAAACTACAATGTTTCCCTGCTTGAACGCCGTCAGCCTGGGTATATAAATAAACCCTACACATGACTGCAGAAGAGTTTCACATCAGACGGATTCGAAGTGTCGGTGATGTTTGTAAAAGGAGAAAGGCGCCAAAATACACGGAAGGCTGTGCACCTCCTCCCCCTCGCCGTCCTAGGCGACTTTCCAAGGAACACCACCGGGTCACTGCTTTCAAAGGACCGACCTTGTCGCTGCTCTAGCTCTGTGTTCCGAGTCACGGAGCCGGTGACGCGGGCAGGCCAGCGAACCGCGAAACACGATACCAGCGAACTCTTTTATTTTTTTTTCCTCTTTTCACTTCTTCCTTACCGCCGTCGCTCGAGTGCGTAAAAGGCCCGTCTCGTACGTACACGAGCCGCTTCAAGCGAGCTTGCTCTGCAACCGATTGTAATACACACGCGGCATTGGACAAGGAAATAGCTGGGAAATACGTAACTAATAAAGAACCAGAGAACCTTAGCTTCGTCTTTGTTCACTGTCTTGAACAGTGCTTTTCCGAGGGAAAACAGCGTACAAGTTGGCAACATTGGGTGTACAGTTAGACTTCAAGTGTCATTTGTTTCTAGGTTTGTGGTCGCTACGCAATTTTGTTTGACTCTTGAAACATTTTGAGGTTGATTTTTATATCTACTTGTGTTACATGTGTGTAATTATAACACCAACATGGATAGGTTTTTAGTTTATTGTAAAAAATTTTAAATGATACAGAACAGAGACAGTCTAAAAGCTACAAAAAAGTAGGCTCTACTGACGAATCAATTGCATGTGCACATATCGTGAGAGAAGTATTTGAAAGTGTAGGAATTGTTGGAATAATTCGTAAAATGGTTATTTATACTTAGCATGTACGTTCAGTTGACTTTATTAGCGCGTGGTTATTGAGAATAATGGCAACGCTGTCGGGAAATATGACGTAAGGGCACAATCCTTCATGTTGTTGGGTGGGGAGAGGAGCGGTTATCAGTCTCACTTCCCACCAGGCGGGGTCGGTCTCCGAGTTTGCGCATGTGAGAATTGTGTCGGACGATGGCTCTGGTCGGCGGGTTTTCTCGGGCATCTCCAGTTTCCCCCGCCACCGCCTCATTCCCGCGCTGCTCCATACATCATGTCACCACACACTAGTGCTGAAGACCTAGATGTTAAATTTTGACCAAAATCGCTTCACTTTGTGTTGTGTCCTCAAAATTCACCAACGACCTTTCTCTGGAGAAAGAAAAGCAACTCGCACATTTTCAAACAGACAGTGAACGTTGTCAGTACTCTGTTTCCATTGAATTTGTCAAACAGCTACTTGTGTCAGCTGAGGGCTTTTCGGCACTAGCAAACATGTCAAACAAGTAGCGCGAGAGAGTGTGTGTTTGTCTAATTTCACTTCGAGAAAGTAAGAGAAGAAGTTTTGATCAAAAATACTCCCATATTTGGGCTGCATTTTAATATTTTCATTTTAAATATTACCTCACGAAGTTATTCGTGGTTGGTTTATTATCAGCATGACGAGCACAATACCATTTACACATGTTTCAGCTGACTGGGATCTACCATTTTCATTCACAACTGCTACGATATGTACGCAGAATACTATCAACAAACTGATACGTGACTTTAACAGTATTGTATTTGTTGTTTACAGTGAATGTCCACCAACGAGCTATATAGTTAACATAGAGGGACGGAAACGCTTCCAAAGCGAAGCCCAATTGAACGGCTGTTTTGACCCCAGAAAACATGGCGAACAGCAGTGTGGCCAACATTATGTTAAAAATCCGTCATTATGTTTGCATAAAATCCGTTACTTTATAGCTCCACTATATTCCCGCTAAACATTGGAAAAAATGCCATTATAATATATCATACTGTAATAATGTTTTAATTAGCATAATCGCTCTCGTTTCTCGACCATAAATGAGAGTCCGCCATTTTATCTAGAGTCAAAATACCACGTTCAATTGGGCTTCAACTCAGAGCCTTGGAGATTGCTGTTTCCGCCCCTCTATGTTTACTATATAGCTCGTTGATGTCCACCGTCGTCTGTACGCTGAACACATTACATGGCTGATCACAGGTTTGCCTATGTATGTCGGCGCGAATATTCAGACGTGTTTTAAGTATAAACGGTATGACCTAGACAGTTCCAACAACAGGACCTTTCCTGTTACACAGGTCTCACTTCTCAAAAAACCATCTTCAAGTGTTCGAAAATCCTGCCGGTAAAATAGTTGTATGCAATTAGAGGGTGGCCAGCCCTATTATTTTCATAATGGTGGGAGGTATCAAGTTGTATATGCTGTTGGTTTAAATGTAATGCTGAAAATATTGTTTTTTTATGTCTTTTTATTTCTGATATTTTGGGTAAATACGACTATAAATTTTTATATTCAGAGACTCATTACTCCCTTAATGTTAAGTTAAGATGACAAATGCAAAATATAACTTTTGCTTGTTTTTTTTTTATATAAGGAATCACCTACCGGAGTTTGTCAGTGTGGTTCAATAACATCCTGTATAAATTAAAATGGAAACTTTCTGATTCACATGATGGGTTTTATTGCCGCGTTAAGAAAGGAAGTTATGTTGCCGCATTCTGTATTTCGAAATGTCGCATACATTTTATATAATCTATTTAGTTACGTGTTGCAAAATATACATGATAAATATATCTGAACTACATTCGCTAGGGAGGTGGTAGGTTATTATGGTTTGTGATACTGCGCTGTGCAGCAATATGAGTCCGTGGAATTGGTCGTGACGTTTCGGCGATGATTGTACTTTCACGTTTGATCATTTCAAGTATGTACGTCGACCGTAGACAACAATCAGTGATCGCACAGCAACTGTGTGCCCACTGGAAGACTCTGAATGGACGCAGAGGAACATCGGCTTCCCAGTTCAACACTGCAACAGATAACATCGGAATGCAGTGCCGAGGTCTGTAAGAACGTCAACGCGAGGTACACGCAACGTACCCTGCATAATACGGGCGTCGGGAGCCGACACATGACCAGAGTCCCATTGTCACCGGGACGACACACAGCTATGCGCTTCGTCTGGGGCACGGAACTGGCTGGACACTTGACGAATATAAATACGTAGTCTTTTTCTGCATTTTCATATTTCCGGCCGATTCAAGCAGATGTAATGGCAGCGTTATGGTAACAGAGGCGGATCTAGGTTTCAGACTGCCCAGAGCGCCGGGCGCTGGTGTTGCCGAAAATGTTTGCTTGGGAATGAAATGTAAATGAGTGTTTAAAAAAAGATACAACAATATCTACCAATAGTGAGACTTTTACTAGTTTTGTGTTTTTATTAACCTTAAAAACCATATACAGTATTTTTAATTAGAATGCACTCTTAAATAATACACTGCTAATGGTAGCTAGTAAGTACATGTTTTATGTGCATTTCTACTAAAATTGTATACTGTTATTTACACGAGCGCGAAACAATGTTTATTACTGTTGGGTTGATTTGACTGATGGAAAAAGGCGGCTCGGAAAGAGAGGGGAGGGGAGGGGCAAATCACATATTCTTGCCCCTGGCGGGTAAAAGTCTCGTGATTCTTTGACTTGTGTATGTCTACAAACTGTTACTCCAACTGGAGATGGTGCTGAAATAGTTTGGTTCAGGCTAAGCTGACACTCATTAGGACACCATGCACGTCAACAGACGTATGCAACCAATAAGGATTAGTGTAGATTCTTCCGGGCGTGTCACACCCAACCACGCCATGCGTTCATCCTGGCGGGTGTGTCATCATACAGCAGAACAATGCAATACTACACACGTATTAACTGCCGAAGAAGATTCGTCCGAGTTTGGGACCACCTTTGCCTTCTTGTTTGCATGTTATGACAGTTGTGGAGCTAAACTTAAGGCCCGCTCTCCCGCATGTCAACGAAATCAAAGTTCAACGACCTCAAAATAACACTTGGTTGTCGAACGATCTTGAGGAGTTGTGTTCATTGTAATTTGAATAATTATCGTGAACATATGTCATTTCAGTCCTAAGTATTGTCGGATAGCCAAAGACTAAAAAGTTCTGTTGTTAAAACACAAGACACAAAAAATTATTGCCGAATGAATTTTGTCCGGTAGCTAATAAACTGTTTAAAACAGTGAATTTCAAAGCAAATCATTAACGAATGAACATCATAAAACGGAAAAACTCCGCACAATACACGACAGTGCATAAAACACTCCACGATGTAACTATGTATTCAATTTAACTTTATACCAGTTCAGAACGCATGCCTTGCTAAGAGTATACAGCTGAGATATTAAGGGCACATTCGGTACTAGGCGGTATTCTTGTTCCTATGATTCGCAAACTTACCAAAAGAAGTGACACTCGCGAACACAAAGTAGTTGCCACATCAATTCAAAATACGCACACAAAAGCCTCTTCGAACAATTCTCAAGGAGAAGAACTAGGCAGATTGCAAATTTTCGGTTCCAGTAAGTAACGTTTAAACTCCAGTAATGTGGATGTAGGACTTCGAATTCGAGTTTCTTAAGAGTGTGTGATAGACAAATAAACGCTGAAAACATCAATTGATTTCTACACTTTTCCCAAAGCCAATACGGTTAAAATACTCCATTATAATCCCAGATAACGATATTTGCCAGCTTTATGTGTAAATATTTATCCAGAATTACTAATTCCTTGTGCGTGATCTCTTGTGCCGCAGTTAAATGTACGAGATTCCGGCGTCAGAGATTGTGTCTCAGAAGTTTGTAACACTGGAAACAATTTTGTTTAAAACGTTGGCTAAAACTATTGTTTAATTTTTGCAAATTGGCTTCAAGAAACCTACAGTTTTAGATTAATGCTTTTAACGTCGAATTATGTACCACGCCCTCTAAAGAGGGATTTCCACTCGTATCCGCAGAGACAGACTCTTGATTGCCTTGCCACAAAGTCTGCTACTAGGCCCTACTGTTGTTGAGACTACCTTTATCTCAAGTTCTGCGTTAGTGGGGACGTCCAGTCACGTTCGCAGATAATGTCGAAGATCCTAGAGGCGCTCGAGTGTCTTACAGGTAGCAAGGGCGTTCCTTAGAATTCCAGTCCTACACTCAAAACATTTGTAGGACATTCATAGGGCGCTCGACGGAAAATTGTTATTGTTTCAAAATTTTTATATTTGTACGAGATAAAGTTTGTTTTGTGGACATACACTTAGAATATTTTTTTTACTGCATTGCAAATTTTTTTACCTTTCGTAGTTTTTAAATAATGGCATGTCAAAGTCCAAATTAGCATAACACTGTTTTATGATTTACAGGAAATCCAAGCGGCTTACCGAACTGAAAAAATTCACACCGAATAACGAAGATGCAGGCTACATGGTATCCTATACAAATTAAAAAAAAAAAATTAAAAACATTCTGAAATTTTAAATTACAATTTTAAAAATGCAATAATTTTTTAAACATTCAAAAATATTTAAATTTTTGTGTTTGTATAGAATACCGTGTAGCCTGCAACTTCGTTTTTCAGTGTGAATTTTTTCAGTTCGGTAAGTCACTTGGTTTTCCTGTAAAGTATAACGTTTTATGCAAATATGGAATTTGACATTCCATTATACAAAAACTACGAAAAGTTAAACATTTTCATTGCAGTAAAATAGTCTTAATGCATGTCCACAAAACAAACCATGTCACATACAAATATAAACAATTTTAAAACAGTAAATTTTTTTCGTTATCGCTCTCTTAAGCGCACGAAAAATTTGCGATTTATTTTTTCACAACTGATCGTGTCACTTTGGCAGCTGGCTCTTTTTGATACTTCCCAGAGAGCACCAAACCAATAATAGAACAACTAAATGCAGGTCCACTCATGTGGTATCGCTAAATCAGCAAGCAACTGTTGTCTGCCTCAGTAAACGGCTATTCTTCAAGGCTAATACCTACGACTTTGTCCGGATTCTCCTCAACATACAACTACCAGTTATATACACAATTCAGGCCGTATTTCCGAAATGCGCCTTCAATTAAAATTTTAAGAGCGCCACTATGGAAAATCTACGATAAGACGATATCATGCTGTAGAGAGCCCGCATCACTTATCATGCTGATTCGAGGTTTTAGCGCAATTTGTATACAGCTTAAGGGCATGGGCCCGAGTTTCTTCGCATTTAACAATTATTTTTTAAAACATAAATGGGAGCCGATATCGTAAAATCGCTTCGTAACTTTGTTATGACTGATTTAAACTGAATAATCTAATTTTGTCGAGTCAGAACTCTGCAAAATAGTTGCTAATTAGTTAATTAACGAAATTTCCTTTTAATTGATAAATTAGCTATACTCATCATACAGTTTGTCTCGAAAAATTACATTGCATAGTAAAACCAATTTGCAACAAAGTTACGAAGCAATTTTACGATATCGACTCTCGCATGCATTAAAAAAAATAATTCTCTCGAAAGCCGAGAAACTCGGGCCCAAGCCCTTAATAATCGAGGCTTTGATAACGATATATCAACTTACATTATGCGTCTTATTTCTAAATAAGTAGGCTAAAGCATTATTGTACACGTATAAAATATTAGATAGTAGCTATAACTCTCCACTTAAAGAAAACCATACAATTGTTAGAAATACTTACGTATAAAAGTACACGCCGAATTGAAAAATGCGTAGATTATATAAATATGCATCATTAGTAACACATATGTACAGAAGAAGCTGACGAAGATACGATACGAATTTATATACTTTACATAAAGTTTAATAGTGTATAATCATTGTAATTGTATAATTTTATTTATCTTATGTAATTCACAAGGTTTGCCAATATCTTTTTACTATTATGTATGAAAAAAATATATTACAGATGCAATAAAATAAAGAATCAAACATTAATTTATGATACAAAAGTGAATATTTTCTGCATCAGAAGTTACACAAGATATTAAAGAAAATCGACGCGTCGAAATTTTTTACAAATTTTGCAGCCTCCACTAGCATATGACTGGTGTCAAGTATACAATAGTTTATTTTGGGTTAAGAGCACGGTAGCCAGCAATTTTCATCATCATGTTTTTGTTTTTAAATGTGTACCACAGGCATAAGCTGTGACTAAATTTTGCACTTACGGAATTCATAGTTTTTGCATAACGGCTTGTCAAATCGAAAATTTGTTAGTTATGGTTTTGAGGACACTAAAACCAACTAACTTACCGAGCTGAAATAATTCAAGCCGAATAACGATGATGTAGACTGCAAAATCGTCAATGTAAAACCTCAAATAAAATGCTTTCGTATATTGAAATAATTCTTTAATTTTTAAAATTTTAGTTTTCAGAAATTAATATATATATATATATATATATATATATATATATATTCTGTTCATATATAGGATACCTTGCAGTCTACAATGTCGTTTTCAAGTGTGAATTATTTCAGTATTTTTTCAGTAGGTTTTAGTGTCGTCCTTAAAACCATGATATGCAAATTTTGACTTAGACAAGCCATTATACACAACTATGACAGATGAAAATTACATAAAAGCTAAATTTAGACATGATTTTATCTAAGAAAGAAATGATATCAGGTACAAATATGAGAACAAAAATTTAATGGTGAAAAATAATGTCTACTGTGCCCTTAAAAGGTCGCTGCCTATCTAACAGTGATGTGAGCAAGGATCGGCATTTACATGTTAAATTATTGTCGATGGTGCTTAGTCGCTTTAATGATATCGCATTCGTATGAAATCCGTTTTATGCATGGCGAAACTTTGCACGCCAGCTCAGTGCCTTGTACGTAGAGGCGATACTGTATAGGTTCCGCGGGACTGAATGAATCCTTATTGCTGCTTCGTCTCACGTCGAGTATCCCCGTTCCGTGTGTGGTCAATTTTCTTTAACAATCACAAAAATAGTTCGGTACATCACGTTGATAACCTGATATAAAATTTCGAACAAAATTTTACTAGTAGCGGAATAAAATTTCGAACAAAATTTTACTAGTAGCGGAATAAAATATCGAACAAAATTTGTACTAGTAACGGAAGAGACGATTACATTACCTCCCCCTCTCCAAATAATCCTCAGTGTGTGACACTAAATGAAAGTTACAGATATCAAGCCTAACACGTTAACTTCCTCATTTATTAGACGCTAACCGGGCTTCGCTCATTATTTTTAGAATAACTCGATCGAAACGTTGGCGTCTTCATACGCACCTCCGCAGGCTGGACAGTGTAAAACTAGGCATGAGAACCTACTTGTTTAGCCAGAGCAACGTTACATTGCTTGCCGCGTTTCTCACAGTAATGCTAAATTCACAATTGCGAGACAGACGCAACGCAAAGTGCGCAACGCGAACAAGATAACTTGTCAGCGTCGAGGCGGACGCCATGTTACAGAAACCTCGGCGTTGATTGGCTGAATTCTTTTGCTATTCGTATCGCGCACTTCATGTAGCTATTGTGATTCCAGCATCACGCAGTTTATTCTAAACCAACAAACTTTCGCAAAGTCCTTTACAAAAAATGTGTTAGACATTTCTCTCTATACATTTCTCCATGTTGTGTTACGTTACTTTTCAACGTGATATAACAGTGAATTCGGCAAACGCTTATCTTTATTTAATTTAAAGGAAATAAAATGCTTGACTTAAGGAGTAACAAATATATTGTGCTACTTAACAGTACCTGAATAAAAACATACGCGACAGGGCACGGTTTCAATCGAACTCGTTTTGTCTTTGGATTGTTATACTTACGAAGCTGTACTACACGTTATTGTTGGGTCATACTTAAATTTAGCAGGCCATAATTTAACACAGTCATGTAGATTAAAGATTAAATTAAAATTTCCAAATAAATATTTGACAGTCAAACAAAATGCAGCAGTAAAATAATGTCTCAAATTTCAAGTGACTTAATTTAAATTCTTTTACGCTCTAAGATCTGAGAAGATAACGAATTATGAAAAATATTTTCTAAGTTGCCGGGTAGCCTAGCTCTTTTTGTTGAGTCCAGAGTTGTCATACATAATATTATTAAATATGAAGTTAAGATACAAACTTATTTACAGAATCTGTAGCAATAAAAGTGGTTATAGTACGCCCAGTGAGCTGGTACAGTAGAAACAATGAAAAATCTTCCTTGCGTCCCTTCTGATAGTATAAGTTATTCTGTTGTACCGCAGATGGGGCATAAGAAAGATCGAAAAAACTGAACAGACCTTTCGTTCTTTATCTCAGCGAGATGTGACCGAAGTCCGTTTGTCCGAATGACCTACTGTTCAAGCGACCAAGCGAGTGTCAAACAAATGAGTGAAGTGAGTTATGTTGTCCTTATTTTAATAAAATAATACTGCTCAACCATGCCCAAACAGATGTATGGGAGGAGAAAAACAAGAAACCAAATTTTGCTCATACTACACATCTGTAGGAAATGGATAAATCGGAGACATCCTATTAGGTTAGTCAGAGGATTTAAACACAGAAACGTTCCAACACATGTTGTACTAACAATATATTAACAGCCATAAGTCTGATTCCAACACAAATGAAAGCAATTTAAATACTCGACAAAGAATAATGTCTTTAATGGTGACTGGCAGAAATTCCACACAAAAAAAAACTTTCCATCAGGTAGATTATACATCACAAAAGCGACCTTTGAACTTGTTTCCATATTTGTGTATAACACGAGAATGTTTGGAACTTGCTTGTGGGAAAACATTATACAAGTTGTCCAGAAACAACCGCATAATAATAACACCACGCGAATTCTGGGCTATATTAGAGACTAAAATATAAGTGGCAAAATGTTGTACGACATTTTACGTGCACAAGTCCGTGACAGAAACGAACGGCCCTGGAAAGTATGCGGCGACCCGATTCTTTAACGTTATTACACGGTGTTGATGTTCGCGCGCATGACTACTTCACTGTTTAGGTATTATTAAACGACTGTTACATAAACCAGTTACCCCAGTAATTCTCCAACCTCAGTCCAGCCTCATCTCTTCCATGTCCTGAGCCTCTCGTTTCTGACACGGGCGTCTCTTACGCTCCAGGTGCCAACTAACGTAGAATCATGTTTGACTGCGGTTGTTTCTGGACATCTCACACACACTAAATTGGGGCGAAAATGTTAGTGGCAAAATGTTAAACGATAGCATTTTACCTGCAGAATGTGGCTACACGGCATGGGAGTGCATTCTTGCGTTCATAATGTGGCGGCCCGATCAGTGGCAGTCTAGTATCTGTGGAGCGCAAGAGGGGTTTAACTCGCTGCTGTGTTGCCACATTGTGCACGAAAAAAGTTATCGTACAACATTTCCGTCTCCAATTGAGTCCAGGATTCATGTCGTGTGCTTATTATACGGCAGTTTCTGGTCATCCTGTGTGTGTGTGTGTATATATATATATATATATATATATATATATATATATACACATACACAGGATGTTCAGAAACAAACGCACGGTAAACACACCACGCGAATTCCTGGGCTAAATTGGGGCGAAAATGTGTTGTGCGATGACATTTTATATGCACAATGTGGCAACATAGCACTGTATTTAGTCCCCTCTTGCACTCCACACATAACTTACACATCTACTACTGCTCTGACATGAATATTATGGATCCAGGTTAAAATCCTGAGCAGCCCAAACATTCTATGTTTAGTTGACTTAACACACATGAAATAATACCTAGCCTTGGAACGCAAGAGGGGATTATAGCCACGCAGTGTTGTCACGTTGCGCACGTAAAATGTTGTCGTACAACATTTTGCCACCAATATTTCCGCCTCTAATTTAGCCCAGAATTCGCGTGGTGGGCAAATTATACGATTGTTTCTGGACAACCTGTATAGGAAGAATCCTTAATATATGATAACTTGGTGGAAGAACAACCAATTATTACGGAAACACATAAGCAACATGGACCTTATATGAGTCATGAGAATGGTACATGCCCTCAAAGACGAAGATTTGAAACTTAAAAATGCACGATAAAATGACAAGCAAGTGTAATAAAAGAACATAGTTTCGTATACAAATAAATAATCTGAAGACGAAGAACCACAGAAAATGTTACAAACGAAGACCTTCATAAATTAAACACGGTCCGTTTACCCCATGTTGCTTATAACTTTATGACTGTCCGCTATGGAGATTTAGCATGCCATGTAAGTAATCAGCATGCAAAAATTAATAAAACATTACGTCTTGGGAGTAAGTTCTAATCCCGATCGTTTCCGCTGAAATCACACCTTCCGTAGGAAGTCGGTGCGTGGATGCCTGGGAGGTAGGCAGCCAGATACACTGCTGTACCTGACCTGTCAGTGTCTTGCTGTCATTTGCTTGTAATTGTATGGTACGTGTACACATTTTCAATCTCCACCTTGAAGGCCATTTACCACCCTCATGAGTCACATTTAGCCCAATGTTGCATACAAGCTTCCTTAATCACTTGTACTCAGGATTGCATTCCCGCCGGGTTAACACACACACACACACACACACACACACACACATATATATATATATATATATATATATATATATATATATATATATATATATATATATATATATATATACACACACACGCACGCAGAAATAACTTCTTCGTGGTGCCCACTAAATGCTTTGTCAATATGGGCCCCACCAAATATTTTGTAGTGGTTACAAACCGTTTTATAGTCAAAGCAAAACTTTGTTGGTGACCGTAAAACCATATTGCAACCACCAAAAAAATTTTGAGGAGGTCCATAATGACAAAATACTTTGTGGTGGCAACAAACAGGTTTTTTTTTTCAGTATATATATTACGAATTACATAATCAACTCACCTCTTCTTCCGCTACTGACAAAGACTTCTGATTTAACTCATTATAAAAAAAAAATAATAAAACTCATACGGCAAAGCCTTCCCCTTTTTCTCTTCCGTTTTTTATATTATTCTTTCTACTCTGAAAATGTGTCTCCGCAGTCTCACATAAATTAAGAAAAATGGCCTGGACGGAGGGAAAAAAACAGAAAGGAAAGGACTGCCATCCAGTCTGCATTCTTTAACAGTTGCGTAAAATATTAGCAGTGGAACTTTCTCTAGGCTAGGCCTCATAATGCCTACTCTGTTATGTATAGGTTGTTCACGACGCGGTGAGAAATTTTTAAAGCACTCCTAGAATCCCCTTTTAGCCTTTAACCTTCCTTCCTTTCTTCCTCCCTCTCCTTCTCTCTCTATTGTTATTGCCATTATTGCATTATGACTAACGAACACTGTGAACACATAAATAACTGTCCGAAGTTGATATATTTATTGGAGTTCATCGTTGTTGCGAGTACTTTAAGGGTAGCGTAATGTGCGGGGAAATATATTTTTTTTACGAAAACATTCTAAATTTGTCCATTGTGCCGATGTGTGAAACACACTTCGACAAATACAGAATCTTCCTGCTAAGACGCCGTGCTAACTAAAAACTCTGTTTTGAAGCCTTCAGAAATTGCTAAAACTGCATTTCCAGACCGCTGTAATTCGAAATGTAGGTCTGGGTGACTGCGAAACTCAGACACGTGCCTTGAACTCTACTACAGACATTTTACAAATACAATTATATGGTCACCGCTTAATGTTCCATAGTTAAAATGTAACGGTGGGAATCTTGCACGCTAGTTCAGCGCTTGGTTCTAGTGACGATGGGGCCACGATTGGCACAATGGCAAAACCTCTGGCTTCCAACCAAGGCGACTCGAGTTTGATTTTCGACGGGGGTCAGCCTCCGGATTTCCGCATGTGGGGATCGTGTCGAACGATGCCGCTGGTTGGCGGTTTTTTTCGGGGATCTCCCGTTTGCTCCTTCATTCCGGAACCTCTATATATACTCACGTCATGTCACTTCTCACCAGCGCTAGAAACACATGTTAAGTGATGATATAAATCTCTGTAATCAAATATAGCGGCAACGTTGCATTTGATGCGCGTTTCAAGGTCACCCTTACAGATACCTCGTTTCTGAGTCGCTTAACGAGCAAACCGCTCAAGGTAGGTGACGCTCAGTGGCGGATTTAGCTCTTGGTTTATTTTTTTTTGTTGCAATTTTTAAAAAGTTGCTATGCCCACACCCCGGGTCAGGAGGTCCTCGCCCGGCTATTTAAGGTATTTCCTAAACAAATAAATTGAATATTCCACTTAAAAATGTGTAATATTTTACAGATAAACTGTACATAAAAGGTCAAAGAGGAGTGTGCCCACTGGATCCGCGCCTGGCGACACCCTCTGTCGATATCCTATAAAGGCTAACCTATTCTTAGCATTGCGCCCATGCTCGGGGTTTACCTTATCCGGAATTTGAACCTAGAACCTTCGGATCCGAAAGCGCCTCCGTGATCTCGGACAAAGGCGTAGCTATACCAAAGATTTCCAAGACGTTGTACTGTTTTGCAGAAATACGCGTTTATTTCTGACACTATTATATATTTTTCCAATATATCTATAAAAGAAAAGAAAACTCATTTCGAAGAAACATTACAAAGTATTTATAAAAAACACAAGACTCTTGTTAAAAATATTATTTCTCCAAGTCCTCTAATATGCCCAAAAACGTCTTAGATTTTTATGAAACAAACCATATCTTGCAGAACACCAAATATATACTTCTACAATTGAAAGTAGATGGGAAGCAAGATTACCAAGTGCAGAACTACTCCATACAGCGGTTCTCAGAATTAACATGTACTGTGTGGTCGCCAGCATCCATTAATGTAGATGCTAAAGAAGAAGGAAAATCAAGCCTTGTACATTATGCTCGAGTACCGACTTTCCAGCAATGAAACAGTAAGGTCACAGTTTTAGGACTCATAGTTACAGCGATATGACCGTAACACTGCGCGCCAGTCTACCGCATTGCGTGTAGGTGCGATGGAATACCAGCAGCGCGGCCAGTGTAGCCACAATCGCTTTTTTCGCTTCTGTACCTTTGACTTACAAAATAAATCAACGTAGTATTCACTCCTAAGGAATTGTCTGCACTACACGCAGTCTGTGTTTTTATGAAATAAAAATTAAAGCAGACAGGAACTTCATGTAGGTGGGGGAGGGGGCAAATGTTCCCCCCCCCCCCCATGGATTTAGGATTTTAAGTTTATATACATTTTTTGTATTTAGTATTTTTAAATAATGCTAACCTACTGTAAGCACATAAAACTAAAGTTTTATATTAAAGTTTCTAATTTACACTTGCTTCATTAATAAAAAAGATGCAACAAGGTCACTGTCGCCTAAAAAAAAAAATCTTCTTCCCCCCCCCCCAAGAAAAACCTGAAATGACGCCCCTGAAAGCAGACATTCGGAAATATAACTTTAAGACACCTCGCTTGTTCCAGCGTGGTTTTGGAATCCTCCGCCATATTAAATAAATACAGTTTTATACTGCAGTGTCTGAAAGTATCGTCAACTTTCACAGCGGCGACAAGGTGCACGGGTCACTCTTTTCATATCTGCAGTGATAGGAAATATATGATTGCTCGATTACCTTTAGCTACGCAGTTCTGAGAATTAGCTAATCGACATTTGGTCTTAGCGCCAAATAAAATAAGAAGAACATTTTGTCAATATTTAATAGCAAGGTTTTCAATACCGGCGAGGGATGATATGAGATGCCTATGGAGCAGCTTTGGAACGAGGGCGGGAAAAACGCGATACCGCCGAGAAGACCAGCAGACTAAATGCATCGCCCTAAATGAAACGTTGTCTGTGGGAAAAGTATTCGCTTGTTTCACATTAGACAGTACATATTTACAGTTATGAATGAATTAATTTTTGATGTTTTATACACGTTTGATTCATCAGTCGGTATTTCTGGTTCCATTCCACTCTGTGTACAGGACGGCCACAAAGTCTCGTTATTTCATTACAAATGATAAAGTAACTTGTTTTTGTTACATGTTTTATATTGTGTGAACTAAACGGGGACTGATATGTTCAGTTACGGTATCGAACATGTTATTACTAGTAGATGGGTGTAGCCTATGAGAGAAGTCAGAGTAGAAAATTATAGAAGTTCGTGCTGACTTTCGGGCGTGGTTTCTACGAGGTCATCCAACGGGAATGAGGGGATACACACTTTTTGAGATGGAAATTGAACTCTTCGTCAAAGGTAGGTATATGGGGAAAAATGTCAGACAACAAGTAAAATAAATGTGTCAGCTTGACAAGGAGATCGTAAAGAGATCGCCTCAACAAGTCACAAAATCGTAAACAATATCATTGACGAACTGAAAAATGCCGTGAGACAAGCTTTCATTCAAGTTACACCAACAATACTCCGAAAATATATGTCGCACAGAACCTGGCCGCCCACACATTATCCTTTACCATGAGAATAACGGTACACTGCAGACTGATCCTTTGGGCAAGTAATAGTGTTCATATCTTAAGAAACCACCTCTAAAGAAATGTCGTTAATTTTATTTTAAGTTTAGAGGTTAATTTAGGTTACTATACGGATAACGGGCCTTCGTGGCCTCCTGTAGGGTAAATTTGGTATAACATTGTGGCCAACACTCAAAGTGCCGATCAGTCAAATTTACTACAGTTATTCGATAAACAGTAGCCTACTGTAGTAGCACAATTTACGAGTTGAAGTCTAAACTGACTATACAGAGTGTCCCATAAGTCCGGTACCTTAGGATAAATAGAAATTGGTGAAACATGGAATGGTTTAACAGTGATGTAGTGTGTTGGCGTAAGACAAAAGCAGTGTGATCACTTCCATGTGTCATTACGACAGAAAACGTTCAAACTGATGGCCGCGATGTGCTTTGTACATGCGTATGCGATGGTTCAAGTTGCTTTGTACACGATGTAATAACACGGCTGGCGGGATGGAGCAGCGTGCAGCAGTAATGTTGTTATTCACAATAACAGTTCATTACATTCACCTACTTCCTATTTTAACTTTTTTATGAGACTAGACTTATGGGACATCCTGTATAAACCTGAACTCTTCCTGACTCTGGTTACTGAGTGATTAAAAACAAAACTGGTGGTAGACCTTCACGGTTGACGGTAGTCAGCCTGAATTTTCGCGGAAAGAAGTCAAATAAGGGCCGTATTTGCACGAATACAAACTGCGAATAACGGCGAAGCAGAGTTGCAAATATGGACATAAGGCAACACTAAAACACGCTGACGGAGAAATCTTATAGGGAAAATTCAGGATCCCTAGTTGACGGGGTTTCGAACACCAGCGAATGATTGACTAACCTTAACACTTCTTGTCTCCCTTTGCGACCGTTGACCTTGACACAGAATCCCTCCTGGGCGTTCACCTGCCGAGCGAGAGAGGTCGCGCACTAAACCCGTTAACGTACAGACGCGACGCGAAGCTCCAACGCAACTCGCAATGCAACGCGTGCGCGGTCCTTCCTGTGTACGTTGTCGACGGATCACAAGATGCGAGGGCGCAGTGAGGTGAACCTCCCGCCCACTTCCCCTCCCCCGGCACTCCTGGCGGGATGTGGGCAGTCCGCCAATCAGAAGCGAGCTCGCGTTTCTCCTGCGCGGCCCCGCTCACCCCTCTGCCCCTCTATGAACAAAACAACACCGTCACGTGGGCTGCGACTATGCGACACGCACGGCATGTCAACAAACACCTCTGTCGTTCACAATAGTATCGAGAGAGACTCTCGGATATGACCGACAATAGCCGACGCGTTGATTTCCTCCACAGTGTCCTACGCTTCAAGTCTTTGTTCCAAGGTTGAGTATGTCCATCATGCGACGAGTTCTGCGTCGTTCTGACGCCATGGAATGGCTCGTGAAAAGTAACATACTGGTGAGATCAAGGCCGTGCTCAGTGGGGAGGTGCCTGAATTGCGTCATTTCGCCTAAAATCCTTTACGGTCTATAGAAAATCACGAGTCACTATATTACATGTGTAAGCAAGATTGAGGGACGGGACAGCACCCAGTCGATTGAAAATCACTTGTCCTAAAAGTCAGTTTGTATATAAACTACGTGGTCTAAAATTATTTTGGGTGAAGTGGAGTGTACTCGAGATGCCACACGAATCGCCGAAATGGTGAAATCCTATACAAGAGGCGAGAAATGTAGAAAATCTTAGTCTAATCTATAACGACATGGCAGCAGATAGTGCTACTTGCAACCACTTTACATTATGTTATATATAAATACTGTACTAATTTATGTAATCTAATTAAATTCAATGAAGAAATGTTTTGAACTTATATTAATTGTTCGGGGGTGGGGTAGTGTGAAATATTTTGTATTTTCTCACCCCTTCCCTCTTCTTACCACTGATATTTGTGACTGCACACGGCGCTGCGTCGGTTGAATAGTTGTTGGTTCCTGGGCTTGGCCTATGTGTAAAATATTTCGGTCGCTGGCAAGTTATAGTCCGTTGTTTCAAATTTCCCATCCCTGCTGCGTTAAGGATTAACTGGCCATGGCATAATTTAGCACTCCTTTCAGACCCTGTACCTCTCTATAAATTATACCAAACAAAATAATGTAATTGAATAATATTAAAGACACAATCCTGTTTACAACACAATTTTCACTGACTCCCTAAGACTAATCTAACCTAACTGTACCCTTAGTGCCTATGCTGACTTCGTCGTCACGCGGGAGACACACGTGCTGTCTAATTTCGTTCCTTGCTTTTTTTGTATCCTGCTCCCCAAGGTATTTATTTAACATTTTTAACGATTCATTTTACTAAACTAATTTACCACAAAAACCTACAAACATATCAATAAAACAACACAAACAAGTGAAGCAGTGGTCTTGAATATATAAACTGGAAAAACAACACGCCAAACCGAACAATAATATCAACACCGAACAGCTCTGTTTTGCTATATAACTAACAGCCAATCGTACGGTAAGTCACCGCTTCAACGCAGTCAATACTGCCCTCTCTGGCAACATTGTACCTTATTCGTACAGAGGAAGCATTGCATTTTCAAACTTCACCCTCCCCAATATTTTTGTTAATGGCAAGCTTCACATCTTTCTCTGGTATTTTAATATGACGTTATGTTTTACAGTATACGTTCCTGGCATGCAAATTAAATAACTTATTACCGGTTAGCAGCCGTAGGAATTACAGCGCAGAGGATTTCGGCGCCCTCCACAGCTTGGTGCCTGGGGCATATGCCCTCCTTGCTCCCCCCCTCACCTTGTTTCGGCCCTGCGTATGTCTAATCTACTGCAAAACAGTACAGCAGATTGGTATTCTCTGCCAGCTACACCTCTGTCCGAGATCGCTGAGGCTTGATGGGTATAAAATGTGACGAGTGAAACATTGTAAAATCTAAACTCCACATATTTGTGATAATTTATGTTTCCGTTACATTCATTTGTTAACACACGGTGGATTATGCGTATTAATTGTAATTTTGTGTGTAGTGTGCCGTAATTCTTTTTTTTTTCAGTTTAACTTGTTTTAAATGAATAGTTAGTTATATAGGCCTAATGCCTAGTACAAGACTCATGTTTGAACGCTGCTATGCTCGAGGTATTTTGAACCTTCCTGTTATAATTACTTATTGTGTTTGTGCGGACATTTTCTGAGCTGTCAAATATACTTTAAGATATTATTTTCGGACCCTGTAACAAATGAGGACCAAAGAGGGGCTTGTACAGATTACAAGCAAGGATCGATTTTTTTTTTTTTTTTCATAATTTTTGTTGAAAGCGAAGCGGTGCCCTTGTCCCAGATTTACAGTAAACGGCCAGTCGATGCAGCGCCTCATAAAACAGTGTAGACACGTGTCGCTAGGTTCAACGTGAAGTGTGAGCGAGAGGGTTCTACAGGCAGCAGACGTTACGGACGAAACAGTACGCACTTTATATCTCACCCTAGCCCCTAAACGCAAGTCACTGAATGACGTGTAATCTTCTCGTCGTTAGATCGTTTTTATGGGACATGCAGAGTTGACCCTGTCATTTTATGACGCAGTTTTAATGCTAAAGATGTGCTGTAAATTTTCAATGTTATGCACGAAGATTTTTATACCTGAAAATGAAACAAAAAGCAATTTCACTTTTCATGCCACTTATAAGTTAAGCTTTCAAGATCACAAATGGGTGTACGTTCATTGATTTCAATTCGTAAACAGCATTGCTCTCGTGCGTTGAGCCGTTTTCACAGTAACTTCGGTCAGTCGAAACTTAAGGCGGCCGCCTACCCCACGCTTCAAATGCGTTGCAGCGTGTTCGTAATCAGGTTATTTCTACGAAAATATTCCACGTCTGTCCATTGTGTCGACGTACGAAAAGAAAACAAACTTCAGACAAGGTCGGAACCTTATTGTTAAGGGGCATTGATCCCTACCACCTTGGATTTATTTGTTTCTTCTTGATAACCTCTGTTCCAGTCGATGCATCAAAACTTTTGTCACGACAAGGCATAGATACAAACTTAATCGATTTTCTGTAATTGCTGGAACAAAAATACATTCATTATTTTGCAACGGGAAACAGCTGAAAAGGAAAAATTGCTTTATTTACGCGAGCGACTACAGAGGCCGCAACATTAACAGAAACAATGCCACATGGGTTCCAAAAAGTGAATGAAACAATAAACTATGCCTTGTCAGCGTGAAAAAAGTAAAACAATGTGTCTATTCCCTGATTTATAAGAAAAACCTTATAACCGATCTGACAGGGATTAATCCACTGTTTCCAAGCCCTCCAACATAGCTAAAAACGGCCTTTTCAGAAATTTCGTACTTCTAAATGTACTAACCGGATGTATGTGAAACCCAGATTGCGATCTGCGCTGAACATAGTTGCAGACGTTCCACCAATATAATTCTACGGTCATCGCTTAGTGCCCCGTAGTAAAAACCGTTCGGTGGGAAGCTTGCACGCTAGTTCAGCGCTTTGCTCGTTGAGGCGACGCGGCATTTGATGCTCGCTTCAAAGTCGACCTTACTGCTCCGTCGCCATTGAGCCTCTCACGCGCGGGTAGGCGGCGCCCCTAAGAGGGCGTGGTACATAATTCAACGCTAAAAGCATTAATGTATAACTGCAGATTTATTGAAGCTAATTTGCGAAAATTAAACAATAGCAATCCTAGACAATAGTTTTAGCCAACCTTTTAAACAAAATGGTTTCCAGTGTTACGAACTTTTGAGGCCGGAACCGTGTGCATTTAATTGCGGCGCAAGAGATCACGCGTAACGAGTGAGCAATTCTGGATAAATATGTACTCACAAAGTTGGCAAATACCATTATCTAGTATTGTCATTGAGTATTTCATCCATATTAGTTTCGATAAAAGCGTAGAATTCAATTGATGTTTTCAGCGTTTATTTATCTACCACGCATGCTTAAACTCTGTACACAGCAACTACGTGTGATTATTCATTACAATTTTTTATCATTAAATGCGTTACTTTGAATGTTATTTGCGAAAAACGCAAAAAGAAATTCCATTTTAAAGTGGCAACTAATATCAGTGCTTACGCCCCAACAGTAGTCTACACTCAAATGAAAATCAGGACTATCACGCGTACGAATATTAAACAATTTCAGATATTCTTTCTATTTTGTCTTATTTTCCCAGACCGAAGGGGAGTAAAAAATATTTTGGCCCTATCTTCCAAACGTCGAAGGAGAGAAAAGGCAACGGGTACAGTTTGTATGGTAAGAGTCTTAGCACGAAAGGGTCGGGTTTGAAAGTCCTTTATTGATACTGTTCCAATCAGTGTTTGACATTCGCCACAATAACGGCAATTTAAAGACCACGCGATTTATACGTTCACGAAAACCACGAATGTTTCACAAGGCCTGTCGCTCTCCGGGCAGCAGTTCCTCCCATAGACCTTTTGGTGATAATGGAATTGATTCTCCTGTACAACTCAGATTAGCTGGCCGGATGGCCTGATAACTTTGTAGATAGGTCGGCGTAAACAAGACTACTGGAAACCGGTAATCGTAGTTACGTCCAAAGGAATCTCTCGCTGGATGAGAACTGGCTAAATCTACTAAGAAGAACTGAGATAGTCTTTACTCATCTCGGGCCTGTAGTAATGACGGTGTCTAGGTAAGGAGAGGTCGGAATGGAGAATCGGCATACATCTGGGAAGCGTCGTCGTATTTCTTGCGGAAGATGGGACAATATGGCCGTATGGAGAAGACGCTTGATAAACACCACTCGGCTTCCAACACGCGCGTGACTGAAAACTAGAACATAGCGTCTCTCCAGAATTTTACACCGAAGCCTGATTGGTGCATGTGACGCTGACCTTTGGAATAAAATGTCATCCTCCTGCAACTGGAAAGAACTGGGGCCTATAAAAAGTGGTTAGTGCTATTGGCTGCTCTGACATAAACGAAAAGAAAAAAAAACGGTTTCGGTAAAAGCATATATACAAACGTTAAACAGTTTTGCTTATATAAAGAAAATTCTTCACCTTTTCGTGTTACATTACAGACGAACAAAGTGGTAATTTAAATGTCTCAATTTTAATAAGTTACGAAATGTTTCTTGTGTGTGAGAGATGGCAATCCTACGTAAGCAGAGAAAAGAGATCCAATAGCGAACCTCGAGGACACGTTTATCTTCAACTTTTAAAAAGGCTCAGTTCAGGATGGTCAAATATTCGTACAGAGGACAGATCGACACGCTACTCATTTATGGGTGTATGGAAACGGCAAATTGTATCATATAAAAGTGAGTCAGAGTTGTAGCAGTCGCGAATTATAGGGTGACAAGACAAAGTCCTAACGCATTTGAGGTTGTGTATAGTTAACTATTTGATAAGGGAACACTGCGGATGAGAGCACTATGTGTGGAAAGATAAACACAGCCAATATATATATATATATATATATATATATATATATATATATATATATATATATATATATATATATATATTCACAGAATGTTTTAACGCCCCAGGTGAGTTTCCTCAGGGTACACTTTTCACATTCTGTCGCTTCTCAATCGCAAGGCCTAATTTCAAGCTATCCCTAAGGGTTCAATTCAGTAAACGCCTGTTCAGCTCAGAATTAGGGGTGTGGCTCAACCCTCGGGAACCCTCCCCATATGACATTTATTTATCGTAAAAGAAATATAGCCATCGTGACATTTCCGGCACCTATCTTGCTCTCGAAAGAGGTGACATTTAAGAAGGACGAAGTTCTTTAAGCCCACGTACGGTCGGGGAGAAATTTCTGCGGTAAACATGAGTACCTATGACGTTGCAACATTGGTCGGTTAACGATTTTCGTAGAAAATTTTCTTGAGTGTTACATAATTACATATTATTAACTCAAGGACCTATGTTACTGTTACAATATAGCTGCTGACGTATGGACTTTGTTTCTTACCAAATACTTGCATTCTTTTCCCGGGTCGGACGCTTATTTCGTCTCGGACTCTCCCGTGGTGACACTGAAAGTGGTAGGGTGAGGAGGGGTACATCGTCACCATTCAGTTAGTATGGGTAGGTGAATATCTGTTCTACGCACTTAAAAAAGTTGTTCGAGGGGAAGGGGGCTCACACACAAAACTACTCGGAGGTGCCTTGGCAAGAGCAAGACGAGAGAGTTACATGTTATATCATAATGACATGTGGCTCAGTGTGTGTCGAACCTACATGCAGAATGTTGTTAATATCTGCCACATCCTTTCCGGCATCATCAGGTCAGCCAGTTGCATCAGCCAACACTCCGGACCCCCGCCTCTATTTTGGTCAACTGCGACAACTCAGCCTAAAGCTTAACGTCAACCAACTCAACTGACCAAACCCTGAACACGTTTAAAGAAATCCTAACATAAAAAAAAAACAAACAAAGAACTCGTGGCCAATTACTAATACAATACCTAACAAAAATGTGACAAAAAGCATTAAAACATTACCATTATCTTATAATTCCAAGATCCTGAGATGTAAATTAATGTTAGGAAGGGGAAAAAAGAACATTTGAATTATACTGAAAATTTAACTACTTGAACGTTTTATAGGCGTAACAATATTTTGGAGAAAAATCCTCAGTTCTAAAGAACAAAATATATTATTAATATAAGACCGAAAATGCACAATTTATGAAATACATTTCACAGTGCACGATGATATATTATACAGCTTACAAGCTGGGTCACGTTACTGTGAAATTCCATTGCAGATATTATTATTGGCAACTTCATCCCAGACAAGTCATATCTAGGGACAGGAAAATTTCGCGAATCCAATGACATCCACGCTAGACTCAACTATCCTATGCATACTCAAGACCTGGCTATTAGTTCAGTAGCTGCTACTCAGAGAAATATCATACAGTTAACGAATAGACGAGGCTTGAATGTGCATAGAACAATGGAGTATAGCACGCGGGTTATTGGATTGGCGAATTTGTTCTGTCCCTAGCCATATTTAATTAGACAGGGGGTATTGTCCGATGTAGTATTCCACAGCAGCATGATCCAGCCAGTACGCCATACATCATGAAACCTGTAGTACAATGACTGCGCGTTTTCATATGACACTTTTTGCTCTAATTGTGAAGGTCATTGCCGCAAAATATTTACGTATGACATCCTGTATATGTTGCCATTGACTGTTTTGTTCATCTCGGTACGTTACACGTTTATACAAAATCAATTAACTTATATTTTAATGTCAGGGAAACTGATAACAAATAATAATTTCACTATTAAGTAAACACTCTAAATCCCTTATAGCATTGTCCCAGCATTTAAAATCCTGTATCAATATACTCCTCTTCTCAAGGCAAAGGTTATTGAGCTCCAGTGAATGTAATTTAACAAGTAAATTCCTATACTTGCTCTCTGCTTGGGTCTTAGGTAAGCAGTACTTTCAGAACACCAGATAAATAAATGACGCAGGTTGCCTTGAAGCTTATTCAAGATTCTACCAGAAATTTGGGAAACTAAATATCTCGATTGGAACTCTCTATAAACGCTCATTTATAGATGACTTCCAACAGTATGTTCGGTTTCGCAACCAACTCTTGCTTATGTTGCCTGCATAAAATCAGATAATAAACAGAATGGGAAAGGATTAGGAATTGTGCCGAATGTCAGAAAGTTCATATTAAGAATGAAATAAAATCGTAGAACATAATTGTAGGATCTTCAAAGCTCACCAAAATCATTAATGCTCGGATGTAATTTCAGCCATAGGAATCTGAAATTAAGTTCCGTTGTTTTAAATTGCATCAAACTTAACTTGTTGCAACTGCAAGCAGAGCAATGTCATCTCAGTTATGAAAAAAATTACATGGCTTACTATTTCTGATTAGCAGTGTACTCGGAATGGTGTAAATTATAGGTTTGTTTGTTATTGCGTCAAGTTACGAATTTGATTTGATATGATATTTGTTTACCTTAAGAATCCTTAGTATAACACGCGCAAACAACGGAGTGTTTTTACGTATCTCGCATAATGAGCAGAGGGCTTGAAACCATAGTACCTATCGACAATAGTTCCAAATACCATTATGTCCACGTAACAGTTCCAAATCCTGTTAAGTCCAACATATTTTATTTAATTATAACGACTTCACAGGTATGTTATTATAGAGAGTGTTGCAGCTGACATCTAGATAGTCCCTTACACAAGTAGGAATATTTTCATTGCTATGTCACTTTTAGAACAACAATGTGACTTTTTAATGTTTCCTGAAAAATTTGAGTTTTCGGATTTAGCGGGTTTTGCAAATGGCCAATACAGGTCTACCGTGTCAAAAATTGTACCTCAGTGGCATTGATGAGAGGTGAATGCTCTACCCACTGCGACAACAGCGGAGATCTCAATTTTATAGAAACTATCTAGCGCCTTGCAGTTTATGCAACCGCACGAAGCGTAATGTACGCCAGGCTGCATACCCACAGGCTACTTTAGCCGGCAGAGCTCGGAGAACGTTTATGATGTTGAATATTTTGTTTCTTATACCTGGCCACGTTGAGGTGGCCGTCTGTCCAAGCCGCCAAGCGGCATGCAGAGCTTCGACCGTTACAATATTTTCTCCGAATACTGCTAAGCGTGCGTAAGTGATATCTGCTTATGAGTAGCATTCAAAAAACTTTACACGTGTTTATACCGATTTCACGTCTCTAATGTTTATTTTCACGTTCCTGAAAAGTGTGAAAATGGGTATTTTTCTGTCGTGTTTAGGATCGAAAACCTTGTCGCAAAAATTTTAAAACTAACCACCGTCGCTTTTATAGGCCTTGAACACGCAAAAAAATGGTTACTCGTGCGGATACCTTATCAAGAATATTAAACTAACGCAAATGTACACAATTCGTGCCTGTGCTATCATCTTCTTTAAATAGTGGTAGAAAACACATCACAATTATTAACTCCACTCGTGGACGTTAGCATGGAAAGTCCTACTGTGGAATATAAACATATGCTGTACATCGCCTTCCCTTCAAGCACTGGAATACCAGTGTGACTATATACTTGGTTGTCAGTATAAAACAAAATGTTGTAGAGGTATTGATTCTGGTACGCAACACCCACATCATGTCGTATGGTAAGGGACCTGGTATTACGTGTTGCACAAAATAACCATTCACCTGAACAGATGCCCTTACTTTCGAATGAACAATGACGTATCGTGCCTAATTGTTAAACATATTAACAATAACTGTTTTTGATTAAAATAATACACACTTCAAGCTTCGCTTCTATTTTTTTCTTTTTACAAATACGGCACGCATCGTTTAAACAGTTTTTTAGGTCCTTTCAAACGGCTGAAAACTAATTTTTCGAATTACTGTAACCTGAGAAATACTAACCTGATTCGTAAAAAATGTACAAAGACTCATTCGTTTAGCTTTACGCCATACTTATTGCCAATAGAACTATAGGGTCTCAGGTTTAAGTAACATGGCGTATGTACGCAGTGCGATCATGGGTAGGGGAGGGGCAGTTTCCGCTATTTTGGATTAACTGAATTTTTAATTTTCAATATTGTGTCTCTTATTTTGTCTAACGAGATACCTGAGGAAATAAATGAAGTTTTTATGCTGTAGTTCAAGAACTATTTGAATGATTACATCTGAATTTAATATTTTGATAGATCATCATCCAAACTTAATTTATGCACTCCATATTTTTTGCATTACTTCCATATCACAAACTAGCATCACATATGTAAAGAAAGATATTATGTTTTATTATCATATGTAGAAGTCCGATTGTAAATTGTTCGGTTTGTTTGCACCTCCTGTGATGAATGTAGGCTCGTTATGATAATTATGCTGGTTCCTTATCGCTAAAATTTTCTAACACGTAACACAGTTTTGTGAACATATAGGAAAGGAATTTTTACTTGGTATCGGGCTGTATAGCAACAATTTTATTGTAGTTATTCCATATTAACTTTGAAGAAACCTTCCGGGAAACACGTATAAACTCATGCAATATATGATTGTAGTTAATTAAGTATTACCAATTCAACTAGGTTCGTTGAAAGCCAGAAATACAGAAATAGATAGATCCGGTTATTGATGACTTGACAAAATTCATGTGCCGTATGAAAATGTTGTACAAGAATTTAAAAAAAAATTGTAGTCATAAAGTAATTTGCATGCAAACAAATAAAGCCACGAGTAAATTTTGCTATTACATTTTGGGCATGACGGTATCTCTGCACTACTTGATAGAAAAATTAAATCATATTTGATTGGATCTTATCATTACTGCTCCCCCAAGATGTTTTGAAACTTACTTAAGTGTAAATTTACGTTAGATTCGCATTCGGTAGGTCACGGATTCGATTATCTGCTCCGGCCATCCTAATTTTGGTTACCATTATTCTCTAAATCACAACCGCGTATTCTGGGATGGTTCCTCAACAAATTACATGAGCGATATCACTCCCAGTTATCTTCATTGTGACAAGTTGTGTGTTCCCGTCTCTAATGACCTCACTGTCGACGAGACGCGAAGACCACTTACCTTAACTGTAATATTAGGTGTATTTATGCAACTTCTTACTACTTTAAACTATAAAACCTTGTTGGTTTGCCTGTTTGGTTTGACGGTGCTTTTAGAAAACGACACGACGGTGGGCTGACGATAAAGTTTCTTCTTTCCTTTCTCTCCTTGGTATTTTATTATTTTTCCGAAGAACACATAAATTTCCAAGTGTACGGAAGGATGGCAATGCGTGTACGTCCAGTCTGACATGCGAACTGGCTGTCGTAGAGACTTATATATTTGGAATTTGTAATAGAATAGTAGGAGAGTTACAATCGACATAATTAATTAAATTAGTCTTTAAATTAGACATCGCATTATATTGTGTACTCTGGGATAATATGTACGATCCTGTCATCACTGTCAGGATTAGTTTCTGACCTGAGACATACATTATTTGCTTGTAAGTTTTTCAATATACTATACGATATACTTGAATACTTTAAAAAAATTAATATTTTTTTTTGTTTTAATAATAACAGCGTACATGAAGCTTTGGCAGTTTTCAATATTTGCATGTACTTTTGTTTCTGTTAAATTATACTCATGACTGTATATTAAATAATATGCTACATTATTGATAAGTTCGAGCTCTTTAACAACACTCTGAACAGAGCTAAGCAGTTTCTCTGATAAGTTTTTTTTTTTTGCCCCTATCTCTACGTAGCATTTAGATTCTTGCAGATGTCACTTGGATGCGATTATAACAAAGTAAGTTGATCTGGTGTTGCGATGCTGCTAACAATTACAGTTGTTCACTGACAATCGTTTCCACATGCTTCTGACATAAAATAAATTGTATTGGCAGAATTTCCTAAGAGGAAGATTTAGTCACAATTTATGATAAAAATAAATACGTGGACCGACCCTGCCGGAAACAGAACTCGGATCGCCGCCCCTTCATTCCGGCACAGCTCCATACTCACCTCACGTCCCCCTTCACCATCGCTGAAGACCTCGATGTTAAGTGCTGAACAAAATCTCTCACTCACTCACTCACTTCACACACTTAACCGTGTAATGGAAGGTTTTCAATAACATAATACTAATTTCTGGTTTGAAGTTCCGTGATTTTATTTGACTTGTTGTGATGTTATTTCGTTGCTAGGGTTAGGAACAAATATAGTGAGTAAGTGAATGCGATCCTGGTGGCGTATTTCCCTTAGAATTTACACATATGTTAATGTGGTACAACTTTATTCATTGGAACTTTAATGAAAGTGCCCATTGTACGAAATGAAGAAGCTATATCTTACACACGAGCAAAAAAATACTACATCACAACGCCATAATTTCACACATGAACAAACGTAATGTCTTGCGTCTGTGCAGAAGTAAAGGGGTCTTGGCCAATCACAGCCCATGGAAATACAATGAGGTAATGAAAGCTACAAGGTCAACCCTACACGCTTGCAGTACTGTTCTGCACGATACAAGATATACAAGAAACTAGTTGCCCACCTGGGGCTTGGCTCGCGTGGAACTTTTGAAGGAAAAACTATAACAACAGCTTATCGTGTTAATGAGAAAATGGTGAAAATGGTGAAAACACAGTTAACGACTTTTTACCCTCAGAGCATAACGATACCGCACCAGGTTTATGAGACATCGAGGATATCCGGAAAATATATTTTACCCCTTTTCTACCCTTAGTGGGCGTCTGCGCACCAAGGGAAAGACACCCTTAAATTGTCATATTTAAGGGCGCCACCTACCCGCGCGTGGAGGTTCAAAAGCGACGGAGCAGTAAGGTCGACCCTGAAGTCAAATTCCGCGCCGCCTCCACGAGCCGAGCGCTAAACTAGCGTGCAAGCTTCCCGTCGAACCATTTTTGCTATGGGACACTAATCGGTTACCATATAATTTTATTGGTGGAAAGTCTGCAACTAAGTTCATGGCAGATAGCAATATGAGTTTCACATACATCCGGTTAGTACATTTTGAAGTACGGAAGTCTCAAAAGGCCGTTTATTTAGCCACGTTGGAGGGCTTAGAAACAGTGTTTTTAATGAGCGTGACGTCTTAGCAATGGGGTTACGACCTTGTCTAAAGCTGGTTTTTTTTGTACGTTGACACAATAGGCACACGTGGAATATTTTCGTAGAAAAAACCTGTTTACGAACACACTGCAAAGCATTTGAAGCGTGGAGTAGGCGGCCGCCTTAAACAGAACATTTAATCTTCTGCCAGCTGTCACTAACATACGTCTATGTATTATCAAAGCAGTTCCCTGTTGCCTTGCCTTACACGGGATTCGAACCCAAAATCTCCTACGAGTGTTCTAAGCTGCTACGCCAAGGTAGGTTGCCAGGATTCTTAAGAAATTAAATGTCTTTATACAAGCCCGTGTAAACAGCAAAAAGTAGCAATTTTTAAAGTTATTTCTCCGTGGTCACGCTTGCATCTCGGGAGTTCTTGAACATTTTACATGATTACTAGTTATTGGGGGGGGGAAGGAACATGAAATTGCTTTTTAGGTATTCATTCCCATTTAATAATTTCAATATCTCAACGTTTTTAATGATCATTCAAATAAAAAAAGTTCTTTGCTTAATCTGAGTTTAAGATGCTCACTGATCACTATAAACTGCATTGTTTAAAACCATTTTTGTTCTGATATTCGGACAAAGTTAATTTAACTTTAAACCACCAACTTAAATGGTTTTGTGAAATGATCTTCGGTCACAAGCAGTAACTGCAGTTGTTTACAAATACTTACAAATGAATTAAATTGTAGTTTATGCTCGGTAAAGATAAATTACAATTCATGACGACTGTATTTTCTTTAAAAAGGACTGTTGCTAAATAGTTGCCCTGAAAATGTGTGTGCCAACCAACTGATGGTAGATTTTTAGGTTAGGATGTGCACGTTTTGCTTACAATTTTAATTAAATTCACTTTATATTTAGAAGCTATAATATTGTAACAAAATATATAAGTTGTTTGACTGGTATCATAGTGTCCCTAGACCAACAATTTATCTAGCAAGGAAACGAGAAGGCAAGAATAAAGTTAGACAGCAATTTAGTTGTAGAAATAGCGATAGTTTTGGCTACCAGTGCATAAAATTTCACTTAAACGTATAGCTGGTTGTGTGATGGTAGGTTATGTGATAGTTGTTGAGGTTACGTTCAAGAAAATATTTTTTTTAAATTACCTAGGCCTTATAACTTTCACTCGCAAAAAAAAAAAAGGCAAAACCTTTTTAACTGTAGCTTTAACGTTTTGCGCAGAACATTACACTTATTATTTGCTTTGTGAGATAAACATAGCAATACAGAGGACTAACTGAAACCACGTTTTATTATCTTAATGACATTAGAGGTTGAATAGCAAAAAATCCTGAACCCGCTTTTTAGGGATATGCGTAAGTTTCATTCTGAAGAATAAGTTGATTCGATATCTTATCGGGTTCAAGAGTTATCGAGGGTTTATTAAAAATACATTTTACAACTATTCATTTCGGATAATCGATCAATTGGGCAACGTGCATTTTTTAAGCTTCAATCTGAAGTAAAAATCATCTCGGTAGCTCAACGGATTAAGCGTCATCGAGGATTTACTGAAAACACATTCCCTCCCGTTTTACCCCATAAATTTTCAAACTTTGGAAAATCCTTGCTTAGTGGGTGCCTACGGCGTAAAGGAAATTCACCCTCAAAATTTCATGTCTCTAGGTCCAGCGGTATGGACTGTACGTTGATAAGTGAGTGAGTGAGTGAGTAGGGCACTTAATTTTGTATACAGAGATTAATATTTTTTCGAATCAACACCCAAACCAAAAAGTTTTAGTTGTTTCATTAATTAATAATAGAAAATACAGGCAGAGCAGCTCAGTTGTAACTATCAAAAACAAATTTTGGAATAACTATTGCATTGCTCTTAAAATTTAATTTTGTTATTGTCTTCAGGACTGTAAATCTATATTTCACACCAGTGGCTTGCGCGTAGGTTGTTGCCAGGTAGGAGGGCACAAATTGCAGAGAACTGTATGTATATAGGGTTGTGCGTTAGTTGATGCTACAGACACTAACACCTAACACGCTGGTATGTATGTGCCGTTTATTACTGACTGGCCACAACACAATAAGTAGCCTGTAGATATTTCATGGTCATTGATAGCGGCGGTGAGTTCACACGAGTGTACAGTTCTCGGCAACTTGTGTCCTACCTGCCAACAACCCTCGAGCCGCCACTGTTCCACACTGAAAATTGTTGGTGCTGAGAAGCTTCTGTGTTACCTGTTTGTTATTGTCACTACAATTACATTGACAATTTACTTAACTTTGTATACATAAGGATGTTTTAAATAATTAGGTCAAATTACTTATAATGTAATAGAATAGTTAACGTTTCTGTAGGGAGAAAAATTTCCTAGTAGGCCCTATCTTATTTTGTTTGCTTTATAGCAATTCCATTAAACAGCCTAGTATGTATGTATGTATGTATGTATGTATGTATGTATGTATGTATGTATGTATGTATGTATGTATGTATGTATGTATGTATGTATGTATGTATGTATGTATGTATGTATGTATGTATGTATGTATGCACGTATGTATGTATTTATTTATGTATGTATGTATACATAATAAAATATTTCATTCTTAGATGGTAAGATTAACTAAACGAAAACTTAGCGTATTTCTAAATGTAGTGATAGATGGACATACCAGATTTTTGTCTAGACAACTATTTAGTATCCAGGCCTACCTATGGAGTGTCTTATCTAAATGCATTAGTTAATCCTTTCACTTAAAAACCCGTGACAACCTGACAAGCAATTGTGCTTTGAATTTCCATAACAATTTTCATTTTATTTTTTTATTTTTTCTCCTGTCATGTGTTCTTAAACTTCTTATTATCCTCGACGAGACTATGTGATAATGGTTACGACACGTAAGAATAAACTGTATTTGCGTTACATATATGGTGCTACGTTGTTACATTGATGTATTCTCAAAAAGTTTATTTGTTGGTGACACAGTTTTGTCATCCGTATTCATTACAAACGTTTCGTTTACGCTGCAAGTTCTATTTTCTGAGCTACTTTGAATTTCATTTAATCATTAAACGGGAAATAAAAAACTTTACTTAGACGCATTGAAGTAGAATGAATAAAATGAAAGGTTTTGTTTACTGTGTTCCTTTTTCCTGATAGCTATCAGACGTACCTTCACCTTGGAAGTAAAACGTTGATCGTTAGCTTTACTAAAAAAAAAAGTCATGATTTTGACACTTCTTGCCAGTCAGTCGTAATATTACACTGTAGCTTCTAACACTAGAAAGTAATGATATGATATTCTAGACTAGCGAAATAATCGAATAGTTTTCACACGTATGTACGTTACGAAAGTTATGGCAAGAAACAAACACCGTACAGACAGAGTAACACTGAAAGCGGAAGATAGGTCAAGGTGTTGGTTTATGAGTGGCTCGAACGGCCAGGAATTCTTGTGGTGTGACAACTACAAAAAACCCAACCTTTGTCACATTATTCCCCTTATTTTCGATAAGTAAACATTTTGGTGGTGTCGGGAAACATCCGGAATTACCTTTCCTCCTTCACTCGTTGTGGGCTAGCTACATGGAACACATTACTGTACATGACATGGTTGTAGCGAGGGATATGAACAGCTAACAGAGATTTACGCAAAATGAGTTGCAATGTTGTTTTACATATTTTGTAGATAATTTTATCACACAGGTTAGCAGCTCAATTTTGTAGTACACATTTTTTAATAGTCGTACACTCTAAGACGATTTATTTTCCAGAACACAAAGTTTTTTTAATACGAAACGCTACAAGAGCTTTATCGCAAAGAAATTTTTTGTTGAATGAGTAAAGTAATGTTGACATAAATAGTATTACTTAAATGTAATTTTTAGAAGGGTTAGTTGTGGCTTTTTTAAAACAATCTTCGTGTTGACAAAATAATTCCACATAAAAGTAAAATACAGTATTTAAATTACATTTTAACAAAAATTTTCTCTGCGATAAATCAACTTTTCAGAACTCGTATTCAGACACTCTTTGTGTTGTGGCAAAGAAAGTGTTCTTAAGGTGTTGCGAAATTTAAAAGAGACGCAGCAACTTGTCACAAAATTACACAACAATTAAAACAGCAGACGCTATTTCTGACTGCAGCTAATTCGCTGAATCGTCTTTTCTTTTTTTAAGTAAACACGAGACTAAACCGTTTTCAGAACATCGTTCTGCTTAGGACTAAGAATACTAAAATACAGAACACTTTACAAAGTAGATTTTTGCGAAATACGAGTATACAGACACGTACGATTGGGTTTCCAGTGACTCATTACACTAAACTTGGACTGCGTGTAACGTCATGTTTGCTGTCAGTTTTAAACAAAGCTTTCTGACAATTGTGTGGAGGAACTGCGTAACTAAACTCTTTGAAAGAAATTTGTACAGGGACAGGGAATTTGTTTGTACAACACCGTAATATTGTACACAAAGGCTTATTTGTGGTACAGAATTAAGATATCGTACTTTGTTTGCTCATTCTACATTTTCAAACAAAAAACACTTTTTGGAAACATCCGATTGTTGAGTAATAACTAGCATACAGGCACGTCATAGTTAAGTTTAGTCTATTAAAAAATGCATTACTTAAGTTGAAAAATTATTATTTCAAAAATAAAATAACTTTACATCTTGCATTATAAGGTGGTACAATTTTAGAGTAGGCGCTCACAGTAGTAAATGATTCACAGTTGTTTGGTAAGGATTCGCTAGGCTTTGTGAACTTAAATCTCAAAACATGCATTTATCTACTTATTGGTAGTTTTATCTAGAATTTATAAAATTGACTTAAAGTTAAGTATGAGGCAGTCCAAACCATATTCGGATCGTATCGGGAAATAGGGAAAATTACATATTCAGTATAAGATATGGTTCAGTAATAGTCGAACCTATAAATATCCCACCACAATTGTTGATTTTTATCTCGGTGCAGGCTATATTGTAACAGGAACTTCTATTATATTTTTAATGCCCTGAAAATTGTGAGCAAATTAGTATATTCCTTTTAAAACTTCCCTTCTACAAAAACTCTCGAAAATACCTGTTCTAATTTTTTTTATTTTCACATTTTAATTTCAGTAGCAATACAATCCTTATCTCAACGCAGAACATGGTTTCTGTCTGAAAGCGATATCGTAAAATGTGACTGATTCCCACAGAATATAATTTAACACGATGTAAACTTCTCCTTGTTCCCAGCAGTGAACTGAGGTACGCAGGGCCCTTAAGGCTATGATCTTTCATTTATTTCAGACAATTTGCAAATAACTCGAATACATTTTAACCAAATGCTTTGAAAAAATTTGAGACTTTGTACAGTCAAACGATACTCAATTTTGGTAGAGAGTTGTTTAATAATGCGCCGTTTGCTAGTAAAAAATAATTTTGCTTTATTTGGGCTTATTTCGACAACAAAATATGTAATATTTCAGGAGTGTATTGCAACAGGAAAATTCAGGCTCGAACTGAGATATATAAGTGTTAAAACAGTAAGAATGCATTTTTGATATATGTATTAAGTTGCGGTAAAAAAAAAGAACTTTCGAAATCACTGCAAAACTAAAGAGCGCGGCCTTAAATGTCTGAATTGCAGCATTTTCAAGAAAATAAACATTTTCACATTATTAAGAAGAAATGCTGTAGATACATCCATCCATTATTTTAGATTCCGCATGAATTGTCCTAATAGCACAAACTTGTAAGTCGAAAAAAAAATATAGTTATAGTGAAGTATTCCTGTCCTTGATTTTCTACGGATGATAAACTCTTTTTATTCATTTCCCATATTTCCGCATTTGCTCAACCGTCGCCGCTTTAGCGGACAAGAACAAGTATTGATGGTCCTCATAAATCGACATTTATAAAAAAAATAAATTTTGGAAAATATTTAGGGGTAGACTCTACGTGCACATTTTAAAGGGTTCGTACTAAAATCAAGAACAATAAGCTACACGTACGGAAATATCCACGCTTTAATTTTTGAGCAAACTTGACATTTCAGTTATCTCGCTCATACTCATAGCGTTATAAATTTAGTATAACTGTGCAGAAACTGTTATTTCTAGACAGGCATAAACTCAAGATCATAGTGAAAAGTCTTCATCAGAATTACACAAAACAAATTTTGGTAGCCAACTTATGTTCACGTTGGCCGTCAAAATTTAGTTATTATTAGTTTTTGAATCTATCACGCACAGTAAATTTCTGGCGGGTTAAAGCTAGCATAGACTGAAAAATAAGAGATGTTAAACAAAAATATCTTCTTGTAACTAAATTGATAGATAGAACTTTAACAGGTATACATATTTACTGGCAGCTCATTTGGATAGTTAGTTTAAATTAGATTATGAATTTTTAAAAGCAAGGACAAGATATTTTACTATTGCGATATACACATCAGGAAATGTATGCGTAATCCAAACAACACTGTACTACCGAATATTTCGCAATATTAACTAATACATAAGAAATGTACTGTTTAATTTAACTTCAGGTTCTACCTACGCAGACGAGAAAGTTTATGAATCCAGCTGGTGTTTACTAAGTCGAGAACCAACTAAAGAGCTCATCAGCTGTTGCTGTGGACGTCAAAAGAGCGTGTTGCTTTTTAAGAAGCTAAACAACTCTTCATCCAGAAACACTGCTATCTGTAACCACGAATCTGTTTCCGTGTCTATATTTTTTCCACTACTAGAAGATAGATTCTTGAATTCATTTAGTCCCGTGTATTATTTGTGTATGAACGAACAATAGAATCACTTGCAGCATTGTCGTACTCAGAAGCTATGACGTGATTGGCACGTGTTTTGGGACCTTGAAGTCGTCTTAATCTAATGTCGCTTATCATCGTGTAGTGTTTTGAGGCATTGTTACGTTTCCATGAATGCTAAGGTATGAAGCTTGCGCACTACGCACTTAATTTGGCTACTGTTTGTTGTGCAGCTCCCTTCATTTGTCTGCGTGCAACTTACAGTTACTTTGGTGAACGTGTTGCTAAAAAAAAAGTTAATGAAACCTTCATTCAATTTAGAATGCACATTGCTACACTACAAAATCTGTTGACCTGTCATCGATTGTGTACTTGCATAATTAAATGTAATACAATTGCTTAATTACTAGGCTCCGTAACGAAAAAACAATCGCGAAAAAAAATTCCTACATTTACTTCGTAAATTTAACTCATAGAACTAATTACTAAGCAGTTTGTTATCATAAAACTTAAACTAAAAATAAAACCCCTGACAAATATAACAATCCCTTAAATGTAAAAAATAATAGTTAAAAATTATTGTTAAGGGCGTTGGACCCGTAAAATTTCATTTTTATTTATATTTGTGCCAAACACCGTTCAACTTTTGCACGTCAGATAACACGTCATTTCCCCAAATAAAAAACAATTAGGCCCCATAGTTTTTGCAAAATCACTCATCAAAGTCACGAAATGGCCATTAAGGTGCAGCCAAAATAAAAAAAAGTAATTAACTAATGAATTTAAAATTACGGGAACTGAAAGTCAGTATATCAATGCATTTCATGACATGTTTGACAAAAGTTAGTTTTGAATATTTCAGTAGTAGCCGAAAGTCAAAGTTACGCAAAAAGTTACCTATTTTCATCAATTTTTAAAAAATACAAATATATATCGCTTAGTGTTTACAAACGTGTCTTGAAGTAGTTCGCATCATTAAGTATCGATATGAATTATCTTGTTTCTGCAAGTTAATTATTTTTTATTATTTTGGCTACACCGCAACTGCCATTTTGTGACTTTGATAGGTGATTATGCTAAAACTATAGGCCCTAATTTTTTTTCGGGGAAATTACATGTTATCTGATGTGTAGAAGTTGAACAGTGTTTGGCACAAATATAAAATTTTGCATTTTTACGGGTCCAACGTCCTTAACGCTTAAATGCATCGGAGGACCGCAAAGTAAACAAAATAGGCATTTGAAATTAGTAAATTTAAAACAAAATAAGTAACTGTAGCAAACGCAGCAAAACTTATGTGCATTGTGATGCGACAATTCCAAAAAAATATGCCCGACATTTAAATTACAATCCATTAATTTGTGAACTGCGAAGTCACGGACAGCAACACAGACACACACTGCCTTGAAACTTACAACACCATTCTTTTTTTGTGGATGGCTAGAAATAGCCTGTTCTTTTGCTTATTTGTGTCGGGAAATATAAATATAGATCGTATTTCAAGCATAAAAATATTAATATCGGCCTTTTGAAAGTCAAATAAAAATAAGATTGAAATTTTTTTTTCAAATTAGTTGAACTAAAGCAGGTGAAAATTATTTTGATTACACAGATTACAAGTATTTCTTTACTTCCAACTGCCAGCCGAGTTCGATTCCCAGCGGGATCGGTCGCCGGATTTTCGCACGTGGGAATTGTGCCGGACGATGCCGCTGGTTGGTTGGTTTTCTCGGTATCACCCGCTTCCCCCGCCCCATCATTCCTGTGCTTATCCATACATAATTCACCCCTCACCAGCACTAAAGACCTAGATGTTTGTGCCGACCAAAATGTCTTGAATAAATAGCAATATAAAATTATTCTCGTACCAATTTACAATGCAAGTGCAGCGATGACTTTGTTTTGAAATTCAATCCGAGGGAGGGGATGCGGGGGAGGAGAATCTGTTTCGTGTCGCTCACATAACATAGAGACAAGTCGATTCTCAAAAGTCTTCATTCATTATAGTGCAGTACGTGGGCACAGGAACAGACGCCATACAACGGTTGGCACTATGCATACTTTACCGGTGGAAATTCTGATTCACTGCATTTCAAAATAAGACGTCAGTACCATGCAAACGATGCCTGCGGAACGTCAGTTGTGGCGTGTGTCTGAGTGTTATTGTACATATATGCCATTTGACAAACACTTCAGAAAATAAATGGCATAAAAGAGTAATGGTTAAATGAGGTGTTTCACAGAAAATTTCAATCGCTTGAATTTTTTTTATTTGTACGCGACATGGTTTGTTTTGTAGATGTACACTATGGCTATTTTTAATGGAATGAAATTTTTTTAGCTTTCATAGTTTTTGGACAATGTCATTTTAAATTACAAATTTGCATAAAACGGTTTTATGCTAGAAAAAACGCTGACATACAGAAATGAAATATGAACGGCGTATTTTTAAAACATCCAGAAAATTAAGATTTTTAATTTAAAATTAGGTATTTTTTTTACTACCGAAAAAAAATTCAGCGCGCTTTTTATATCTGAGTTGGCGTAGTCTTCGACACTGTTTTTCAGAGTGAATTATTTCATCCTGTAAGTCAGTTGGTTTTCCTTTCTTGTATAATGCCGTTTCATGCAAATTTGGACTTTGATATGCCATTATACCAAAACCATGATAGCTAAACAAAATTCATTACATTAAAAAATAGTCGCCGTGTTTGTAGGGCCTATACAAAACAAATTATATATCTTACAAACATAAAACATTAAATCAATCACAATTTTTGCTGATCCGTTCCATTAAAGAACAATTTCGTAGAAATAGCGTTGAGTTTTTTCATCCACTCTACACAAACACCAGATAGATTATGAAGTCATGATGAATGACCTTTCACACCATAGTACCGAACTTTATTGCCCATTTTCTAGTTGAAAAATATGTGCAAAATGGTCGCATCCATGTATGGGACGCCACCTTCGTTTGGTTAATCCATCAGTGTTACCTGAAGTAACGTGACCTATCTTAGGAATGTTTGTGACAATTTCTGCCTTCAGTGCTCACATTCGTTGCGCGACAGAAAATGTGCCTTTGTTCGCTATCGGTAGAGAAAAGACGCTCGTCAGAAACTTGTCTGCTCGTGTAACACTCCGTTTTCGTTCGTCCTTGTGGCAATATGCTTAGTAATGCCAATCATAAACATGAGACAGATGTGAACATTATTCGTTTTAAATATACGAAATTCGTGTATTTAGATCTGGATAGTGCATGACTTAAACGTCACTTATTGCACATTGTCAACTTCCAATGTTTCAGCGCCATGTCAATTGCGTTTCTAAAATTCAAAGGAGAAACAGTCACGTAGTATTCTGGGAAATGTACGCTAACTCTAGACTTTTAATTATCTTTTTTTACATATAACATATTTCAAATATCATGTACAAACAATAGATTTCCTGAAGTTGTTATATAAGCTGTTAACAATGAATTGTGTACTTTTTAAGGCCATGCTGAATTTTTTGTTTCAGTCAGTTTCTATATTTCACCACTATTTAATGTAAATATATCCACGTGTCTTAATATGTATGTCTGAGAAAGAGAGGCACCAAATCGACGGAGTACTAAGGGTGCCACTACCGGCGTAATGTAATGCCATATCAGTTCTACATGCAAACCACTCAACTGGGCTGAAGTGCTATACTATTATCCAATATTCCTATGGCACTTTAAAAACGGTCACTAAATAATTTTATTATGAGAAGTGTGCTGCAAAGTCGAACGCATGTTTTTATTTGTGTTTATATAAATCGGAATGGTGTTTTTAAACACACGGCATTCAGAATGACCGAATTCAGCCATTTTTAGAGGCCCAGGAAATCACGTTTGTAGTATACGTGCAGATATTTTAAAATTAAGAATTAGTGGACAGGACGCGTGAGCCGTGTTGTATCGTAGTACGGAAAATATTTTTTCTTGTGTAACTATTAAATATGTTTTCAAAGCGTTTATCTTTGAAAAGAAGACACACTTCAAACTGTGTCCCTATGATTTTAAAAATGCCGTCCGCGTACTAAAAAAACTTAGTTCCCAAACTCCTCAAAAGTGCTAAAAATTGCTTTATTACGTTACTGTAGCTCAGCGAATAATCGATAGTAATCGTAAAACTAAGACATAGAAACCTGTATAGGACGTTACCACAAACTTTCCACAAATAAAACAACAGGATCATTGCTTGAAGTCCCATTGAAAAACGGTTTCTACGTTAATACTGCACGCTTGTTTAGACCGCGTCTAGAGGCGATGTTACACGGACATGTTATGTTCGACTTATAGCCTTCCCCGTTTCCGTGTCCCTAACGTAAAAGAGAAATTATTGTTTGAAGCGTGTTTTCTTTATGTAGATTTCAAACGAAATGCCTGTTAAACAGTTTCTTCGAAAAAAAAATAATAATATTTGCAATTCAATACAACGTATTTCAGGAGTTGGCAGGAGACTCCTTAAAAAAATTATTATGTATTTCATTGTTCTCAGATGTTAACGAGTGTGTACGAAGTAAAGTACGTCTATTAGCGCTCAATACCTGTTGGGAGGACCTTAAAAACTGCTCACTTTACCATGAAAAGCTTGTTGTTTTAAGGTAATATTACATGTTAATACGTTGTCACTCCTTCTTTCCAAATAAAAAAAGGGTTGCTCCCTTTCCCTCCCAAATACAGAATATTTTAAAGGGAAATTGTAAACAAAAGAATAACATAATCAATGAATTTTATGTAAGAATATGTAACTATAAAATCCATACATATGTTTGTGGGGCCGCAGTTGGCACAACGGCGAGAACACTCGCCCCTCACTAAGGTGTTCCTGGCTCAATTCCCGGCTGGGTCGGTCCCCGGATTTTCACATGTGCGAATCGTGCCGGGCATTTCTACTGGTCAGCCGGCGTTCTACGGTTATTTCCCATTTTCTCCGCTCCTTCATTCCGGCGCTGCTCCGTTCTCACATAATGTCGCCCCTTACAAGTGCTGAAGACCTAGATGTTAAGTGCTGACCGAAATCTCTTCTTCATTTCATATTTTTTATAAATATCCATATCATTGTATTTTTTCCTGTATGAACGTTCACGGTTTTCCCAAAATTGATATAGATTTTTATATTTCTCCCTTCGTTACTCTGAACACAGATTTGTATATAAAGCATGACTTGGTTTTTATTGCCATACTAGCTGTACCCGCGACTTCGTTTGCGAAATTTTGTATTTTGGAACCCCCGTTAAAATCCAACCTGTTCCCTGGTAATTTTCACATTGTTTCCTGGTAATTTTCACCCTGTTCCCGGTAATTTTGTGTCGTCAGATACCTTCGCTGGTGGATACACAACGAAGTTTCATTGCGACCGGATAAATGAATCGTACAACAATTTTCATGATGATCGGTTGAACGGTACAGAAGTTGTATACTTCAAATAGAAATAAAAATAATCTTCCTGCTTCCTGAAATACGTGCGGGTTTAATATCATAGCAATTTTCTGTCCTAACGTATTACACGGGATAAGAACCTAATATCGTCCACACCACAGACTTTATCGCAGCAATCGTCAGATTTCCTATATTTATAGGCCTAGGCCCAAAGAGGTTTGTTAAAATATAGGAGGGCAAATAGTATTTTTTTTCTCCGTGTCATTCCAGTTTTGGGAAGTTCTGAAAAATTTTAATAATTTTCACACTCTTGATTGACGCATTCAAAAAAATCCTGAATTTATTTTTAGATAGATACTTACGTAAGCTTAATTTGTAAGAAAAAATCGTCTCGAGATCTCAACGGGTTTACAGGTACAAAGGATTAATTGGAAAAGTTAATTTTTTTAACGGCTTACGAGGTAAGATTTCGAAAAATCCTGGCATACATTTTTATATCTACGCAACCATTGTTCTGAAGTAAAACTCGTCTCAATAACTTGATTGGTTTAAGAGACACTGAGAATAAATTAGAAAACACGTTTTATTATTTTTGGCCTTCTAGGATAAATTAAGAAAAATCCTGTAAATTCTTTTTAGATATTTACGTAAGCTTCAATCTGAAGCAAAATCACATCAATATCTCAACTTGTTTAAGAGTAATCGTGAATTTATTGAAAACACCTTTCACGTTTTTTCACCCCCTTAATTTTCGAATTTCGAAAAATCGAGAAATCGGGTTACATGCATTTATTTACGCAATATTTTGAAGTAAAAAAAATTAGTGCTCACCTACGACCTATGAAGAACTCCTGTGCGAAATTTCGTGCTTCCAGACCAAACGGTTTGGGATGTGCGTTGTCTGTCAGTTAGTCACTGTTAGGGTTTTATTAAGTAGATTGACTTAAAGAAGAGATGCGTTTGCAGTGTAACGTAACGTTCAACTCTCTTTCAATTTTTTTATGCGTACACACTCTCGTTTATTCGTGGTCCGCTTTACCGTTTTTT